>CAOLHI010004549.1:0-110900 GCA_948474755.1 Ctenosaura bakeri
GCTGCTCCTTTTGTCATTTCTCATGGATTATTTTAGTGTGAGAAAAACCATTTCTAAATGAGAATGAGCAAATGCTTTAAATAAGACCACACCATCAGATCTCTCTTCATGTTTGTCTTCTCTCCATCCTTTTTCCTTTAGGAAAAACAATGTCAAAACAGATCCAAAAGCCCAAGAATAAAAAGATAAGTGGCTTAGTATATTTCTTGTAGGCAAATATTGTTTGATTGATTAATTGATTTTTATTCTGCCTTTTCATCAAAATGGACAACTGTCATTTCTAGTTCCTCAATCATTATATAACCCTAGGATTGCCATTTTTAAAAAACTGCCTTGCTCCTGTGCCTGTTCGGACAATCTTTTTTCTAGCTGGAAATGCTTTACTTGCATGTGATTTATGATGTACATTACTTCCTATAGCCCTGTGTCAGACTGTGGTTAAAGCACACTCAGCATGCAAGAGTAGAAAAGTGGCAATTCTAACCAAATCTAGGGCCATCAAAACAATCGCTGTGCACTGTGTCCCACTTAGTTAATCCCTGCCAACATATTCTTCTGCCAGTGGCCACGTTGCCCATGGCTCAGAGCTTTGCTCAACTTTCCCTGACGGTGAACTGCTTCTCTTGCCAGTATCAAAGCTAGGCATTTGTGGTTGAGCTCCAATCTGCCTGCCTCTAGCATTTCATTTTTGCAAAAGCAAAGCCTGTCCTGCTGTCAAGAAATCAAAATGCCTCCTGCTGGTTTCTCATTCTGGTCCTGGCAGTCATTGTGGCTGGGCAGGGCACCATAACTTAATCCTCTCTGCCCCATTGCCAATAAAGAAGAATGTTGAGCCTCCTCCCTTTCCTAGAGCAGACAGGAGTTTGCCTCCAAATCTTGAGTGCATTTAGGGGGGAAATAAGTCTCACTGACTTAAATGGAGCTCAAAGAAACCATGTCTACCTTCAGCTGATTTTAGTGTGAGAGATTTACAGTGCAATCCATGCCTACTGAGAAGTTACATACACTGAGTTCAGAGGAACTTATTCTAAGGTAGGTGTTCATGAGACCGCAGCCTTAAACACTTACTTTTGTTTCCTACTGATATCAAAGGGAATTAGGGCTGGAGTCCTGGACATACTCATTTAGATGTATGTCCCCTAAAGAAAGTGGAGAAATCAAGAACCTTCTTTCTATGTCCTCCACCGGTGATCCGGATACATGATGCTTTCAATACTGGAAGATGAGAAGAATCTGCATGAAATCAGATTATATGGCAGAGGGACAAGAATACCCATGAAAGTGAGATGTCATGGACTTTTGGTGTAAATGTTGTCTAGTTTATTATGTACTAGCATATATATCCAGCGCTGCCTGGGATTTTATTTTCTCATGAGTAATACTTGTTAGAAAGATTTGAGATCCTGTGTCTCTAATTCCCCAAACTGTCTTGTCCAGTAGCTGTAAATTTTCCCCATATTCCCCAATCTAATCTGTATTCAGAGTTAATAGCATACAGAGGTTGGGTTCCTGAGGGAATACATTACCCTTCTCCTTGCTGCTAGGCCTCATCTCCATAGCAACCAGCCAGGTCCAAGAGCTCCATGGCTGAGAATTCTAAAGGCTCCTCCCTAAACTGCAAACCCCAGGATTTTATAGAATCTTCTCAGGCAGCCAATTATATGAGGTCTTCACCTCACACAGCCAATCATATGAAGTCTTTGCCTGATACACACACACAGAGAGAGAGAAATAAGTGAAGATTAGAGTTAAGAGAGTGAGTCAAGTTTAGACAGTGATGTAGACTTGAGTCAATTGATTTGGGCTCAGGTCAGACTTAATTCGCTTCAGTGACAACTTGAACTCAACTCAGCAATAAATGACTCATTGACTTGACTTGACTCGCAACTTGTGTATTTTTAGTGACTGACTTGCTGCCCTTGGTTCAGTAACATAACACATTCATCCAGAAACCTTATGACTTTGAACAATGCAGCCATCTCTTTTTCCCTACTGGTCACATGAAGATCTGTCTCAAGCCCAAAGCAGGAGTGCATTTGTTGGAGGAGAACAGCAAATGGGTTAGGCAATGGGCTTGAGGAGAAAGAATTCTTCCTTCTAAAGCTTTTGGAGCTTCAGTAATGGGGAGTAAGAAGGATCCTGTTGCCCACTTCAGAAACTGAAGATCTTTTTATGCCCACTAACACAAAAGCCTCCAGCTTGGGGAATATGGAGTAGGAGGGTTCCTATTCCTCACTTCCAAAGTGGCACCCAAAATGGCACCCTTATGCACCCATTGACACAAAAGCCTCCAGCTTCAGGAAGGGGAAGTAAGAAGGATCCTATTACCCACTTCCAAAGGTGCAGGTGGCAAACTTGCAAATGTGGAGGGCTGATTCTACTTAAATGGTTAAAACTGACTTTATTTGACTCTGTCCAGAAATTCTGGAATATAGGTTGGTGTATAAAGTTGGTTCCTAGACTTGAGACTTGTCCTGAGACTTGATTTGAAAGTATCTGGCAAGGACTTGAGACTTGACTTCAGACTTGGAGTAAAAGACTTAAATGCGTCACTGGGTTTAGGTATTAATTTGTTGTGTTTAAAAGTGAATTACATAGGACTGGAATGTGTGAAACAGTGTGAGCTGTGTTCGAAATGCATTCGATAATTAATCTGTTTCTTAAAAAAAAGTTCAACTTTTGTTAATAAAGTTTTTGTATTTATATGCTTTTGTCCTTTCTAAAAGACCTGAAGGCACACAACAACAATAATATATTAGAAAGCTTGGGTTCAGATAAAACGTCAGTGGTGAATAAAGGCAGGATGTTCAATGGAGATGTAAGTTGCATAGTATCTCACACAGGTACCCTGAGTTCATCTAGGATGAACCACAGCAGTAAGACAGGAGACGGTTCTTATACTGGGGGCAGAAGTGGGAATATGGGAAAGCCCTTGTTCTTGTGAAAGTTTTCACAGATTAGGCAGAGTTTGACACTTGGTAGCAAAGTGATGGGTTAAGTGACTGCCAAACCCTCACAGAAGAGCATATTTAAAGCTTTAGGCATTCATAGGCAGTGCGCCCCTGAAGTAGAAGTTGCCTTTCTTTACAGGGCTGTCCTCTATGGAGTATGATGCAAAGTCATCCTACCATCAGATGTAAACTGAAAAGTGTTTTGCAAGACATTAATCCTTAATCCTTTCCCTGATCCCCACCTCTGTGACACCAACTTTGGGGACCCTCTAAATGTCCTTAAGGTATATATGAGGACTTATGTGACTTCTGTCCTCAATGAATACCACTGCCCTGTGTTTAATGTTGCCATGACAGACACCTTGACTGAATCCAAGCTCTCAGACAGTGTTTCCAGAGGCCAAAAGTATATAAAAACAAATCTTTACTTACAGAAGTGAAATATAACACAGCAGATTATTTATTTATTACATTTAAAACACCTCCCTCTCACACACATGCACTACTCTTAAGCTAACTTAGACTGTTACCAGTCACTCAGCTCAGACTCTCTGGTCTCCATCCTACTCTAGTTTAACTCAAACCCCTATCACACACTTTTCTAACTGCACTTTTCCGAAACCGCACTCTAACTGAACTCCGCGTTCCAACTCCAATCTATAATTCACCAGCCTTATGCAAATCTCCTCAAATATTCCACCAATTAGCATTCATCCCACGTTCTATTTTCTTCCCTTGCCAACAGTTCCTTAATTCATACACTAATATACAATCAATAAATAAACATTATTTTCAAGTACAAACCCATAACATCACACTTCCTTTTTCTCTTGTCTATACCAAGTTAAAGGACAGGGAATGCCTGAGTCAAATGATGCACACAGATGGATTCCAAGACTTTAATCCTGAATTGTTCAAACCCAAAGAACATTAAGTCACACTAAATTCTCAATAAAATCCAATAGGACAATAGAAACTAACTTTCACTGGATTTGGGCCAATATTGATACCAGCATGTCCCTATGGCTATGAACCTTTGCACATTTATTTGGGGGAAATATTCTGTGGAAAACAAGGAGACCTGTGAAGATGGAAAGTGAATATGAAATGAATTGCAAGGATGAAGACAACTTGTGTGTGTCTGTGCTTCCAAGTTGCCTGTTGATTTATGGGGACCGCATGAACTTCATACAATTTTCTTAGGCAAGGAATGCTCAGAGATGGTTTTGCCAGATCCTTCCTCTGAAATATAGCCTACAGCATTTATTGGCAGTCTCTGATCCAAGTACTAACCAAGGCTGGCCCTGCTTAGCTTCCAAGACCAGACAGGATCTGGTGCACTTACAGGATGGTTAACTACAAAGGCAACTGTAGGGGTAAGAAACCTTCAAGGAAGTCTTCCATCTCGTGAGAGTCAAATGAGACAAAAAACAAATAACACACTTAGCAACTGTTCAATCAGCTTTTTAAATACATTTGTGCAGCAATAAAAAGTAATACTGCAGCAGGGGTCTGGAGGCTGGATCTGCCAGAGAAGGCAGCTATGGCAAAAGTGAGAATCTTGCTAAGAGTCTCTGTGTCAGAAATGAAAGGCCCTTGAGAGACATTATCAGAACAAAAATAAAGAAAGAAAAAGAAGAAAAGAAAAGAACCTCTTGCCCCCTACCCCATATTCTGATATGAAAAGTATGGATTCATTTCTGGAAAGGACTTTAAATTATGTTGCTGTTCCTATTAAAAACAGGGCTGAGTTTTGGGAGACTATACAGCAATGATTACCATGACCACAGATTACAGAGAAAAATGATGAATATTGCTCTATCTACAGGGCAATTTCTACTGCATATTTACTGAGTGATTATACACAGTTTTATTTCCACAGACTGTATTAACATTTTCCAGCATAGAATTTGGTCACATGTAGGTCTAATAATATTTTATTATACATGACTGCCCTCTAGTGTCATGTTAGCTTGATATTGCAAGCCATTAAAACAGACCTGCACAACTTGGCAGTAGGTAAGGGCTAAAATTAAATAGGCTAAACTTCTTCAGACTGCAGATAGGTTTTTAGCACCTCACTTTCCAAGTAAAGTTATAATAATGGCATATTAATGTTTTTTATTTGCAAAATAGTTTAATCATTAATTATACTATAATTAATGACTAAACTATTTTGCAAATAAAATAAACCATATTATAAAAATATGTTTTTATAATATGCTTCCATGCCTTTTCATCAGTGCTGAGCAGGTGAGGAAATGCTGGAAGGCATCACACCGGGCCAACACCAGATGGCTACACATATGGCCCATCCACCAGGCTAGGCCTTTGCGGTGCTTGGAAATGAAGTCTTCCTCAAAGTGCCCGGTGGCCTGCTTCTCTGGCAAATGGGGCACTGAGATGACAGGGAGCTTTCCCACCAGGCTCCCATAGAGCCAGTCAAAGTGCTTGTAGTGCCAGTGTACCTGCTGCCCAGGGTGGCTGGGCACTAGCTTGCAGGCAATGTAGCTCTTCGTGCCCTTGAATTTGGTCTGCTTGGTGGGGTATTTGATGGAGCACTGGAAAGGGTATGGGCTCTCCTGCCACTCGAGCCCATAGGTGCCCAGCACCATGCACAGTTTGTCCCCATCCTTCATGAAACCTGACCCCTCGCCCAGCACAAAGGCCTCGCCACCCGATTTCGTGAAAGCAGAGAAGCAATTCAAGAAGAGGCTGCAGTTGCCTTGGCTGTTGACACCCTTGAACCAGCCCTCCATCTCCTGGTTGCCATGGAGGCTCAGCAATTTGTGTTCCCACAGGGGGATCTTGCTTGGCTTCTCCAACCTGAAGTCATACAGTATGTGGGCTCACAGCAGTGTCATGGCCCGGCCACCGCCACAGCCCAGGCAGTGTCATGGTCAGAAACCTGGGCAGCGAGCCAGCCCAGAGAAGTGAGTGTGAGAGCCAGCGAAGTCCAGCCGGGAGGAGACAAGCAAGCACTTTACACAAGGGAGTTCATTTACCAGACCGTCAAGTGAAAGCCGTAGTCAGAGTTCCAAAAGCCAAGGGTCAAGAGATCCATTCAAGGTAGGAGGAACCGGGTGCTGGGAGCAAGGAACAGGCAAGAGGAGGGCTTGAAAGAAGTTTGCCACAAGCAAAGGAAAGCTTCCAGGCAGGCAGTGATATAGCCCAAGACACAGGTGTGGCCAGTCACTGCTTCTTGAACTTAATCAAGGAAGCCTCCCTTTGCTCAGCTCTCTTGAGTCTCCACCTTGTTTGAGGGCTGATTGGCACAGGCTCCAAACCATCTTCAGAATCAGATCCCTGTTGCCCTAAACGAGCAGGCAGAGGAAAGTCTGGGCTTGCTTGGTCCATGGCAGCAGAGGGAGCTCTTGAGCTGCAGGACTCATCTCCACCCTGAGCAACAGGGACCAACAGCTGCTGCTTGTCATCAGCAGCTCTGACAGGGGCTTCAGTTATCACAGGCAGGGGATGTGGATAGGGACAAGGACAGGCTGCCCCTCAGTGCCGCCAACAAAAGCCAACTCCTCCTCCTCCCCCCTTTCCTGCCAGTTCTCCTCCTGCCCACTCTGGCGGTATTCTCTTTTGTGGACAAATGGTGCAGCTCCCCCCAACACCCCCACTTCCCCTGCGGCACCTCCTCTTTTGCTTCATGCTCTCCAGACCTTTTTATTCTCTCTTTCAGTGCTGGGAGAGGAATAGTGTGTGTGTATATACGTATGTGGTGTGGCTGTGGTGGTGAGGAGAGAGCTTCCTTTCCCCCTTCAACCCTCCTCACCCCTCAGGGACTGAAGAAGCCAGCCAAGTCAGTTCAGGTACTGCCAACCTGTAGGAGTCCCTGCTTCACCCGTCTGCGTTGCCTAGGTGGAGGGGACCATGTGTATGAGTGCGTTTGTGTGTGTGTACAGAAGGGGCTGGACCTCGTCCGGGACTGTCCCACCGCACTGCCAGTTTCACTAATTCAAAGCTGAGAGGCAGAGCCAGGGAGCCGAGCGCAGAATGGCAGCCCCCATCAATGGGGCTCAGCAGGCAAACAGGCACAGTAGAGGTGGAAATGGGGGCCACACAAAATCCTTTGGAGGTCCGCATGCAGCCCTCAGGCCGTATGTTGTGCATGCCTGCATTAAAACAATTCTAAATGCTTGTTGTTTCACCTGAATGTTTGCACATCCACTAATTATGAAAAGCTCTCATCCAGCATTTGGCTGAATTTAAAATTCCAGTTTTCTTACCTGGATCAAACAACTTTTCTAATGTACCCTGCAATATTTGTAGGTTGCCTGATAATACCGAAATGACCTTTTTCATTGAATCACAGAGTTAGAAGAGACCACAAGGGTCATCCAGTCCAACCCTCTTCTGCCATTTAGGAATATACCATCAAAGCATTCCCAACAGATGACCATCCAGCCTCTGTTTAAAGAACTTCAAGGAAGGAGACTTCACTATGCTCCAAGGCAGCATATTCCACTATTGAATTGCTCTTACCATCTAGAAGTTCTTTTTAATATTTGGGTGGAATCTCTTTTCCTCTAGGGAATTTGGAGTGCCTTGATTGTGTATTTTTGCATGGAAGAGGGTTGGACTGGATGGCCCTGGTAGTTTCTTCCAACTCTATAATTCTATGAATCCGTTGTTCTGTATCCTAGTCTCCGGAGCAGCAGAAAACAAGCTTGCCCCATCTTCCATATGACATCCCTTCAAATATTTAAAGGCAGCTATCATGTTTGATTGAATAGTAGAAATGGTATATGATGGTTTTGATATTTTAATAATTTCTCTTGCTAATTTCACTGTTCATTGCATTTTATATTTGTATGTGGGTTGGGGATGGAGGGAGAGAGACAGATGATTGAAAAACAAACTGATAGTTCTTATTGGTTTGATCCTAGTAGGATCAATTTAATATGATTAACAAACAAATCTTAATTGTACATCTTAATAGTACATCTTAGGAGTCTGTTGATAAAAGCTGTTCCAGAAAAAACAGTAAGCAATCCTGGGTCACACCCTTGTGATTCCAAGAACTGCATCTCTTGTTATGTACAATGGGCCCCTGGGATCTTTTATAGGGTTTGGTTCCAGGACCCTCCAATAATAACAATAACAATGATAATGATAATTTAGTTACCCATCTCTCCTCAAAGCTTGAGGCAGGAGACAACAGAGGTTAAAATACAGTTAAAATGGGAAAAACAGATTTTCCAGAGGAGAGAGCAGAAAGTGAGCTGCGTCTGAGAAGACATCTTGACCGGGTGTCTTTTACAGGTTTCTGGGGCTGAGTTTGATTGTTCGTTTGTCTATTTTCTCTGGCCGTGTGCTCTCCCTGAGCACATGGTCTAACTGACTAGCTAGGGGGAGGAGCTGGCAGCCGTTAGTCCTAGCTGACTCGCTGATGAGCTAGGGGGAGGAGCTAGCAACTCTTTATCTCTGCTCGAAGTGGCGCATGCTTTTGGCGCGCGCACTTTTACATTTACTACCTAACCTTATCAAGACTTAATTGTTTCTTCCTTGAAGCCATCCAGACTCAATCTGCCTGTCCACAACATCTAGGTAAGGTTGGCATCTTGGGGGAGTAACTATAAGCACTATATGATTGCACCCTCTCTCTGATAGGCTGTGATAATGGGGCTTCCCATTATCTAGACTTAGCTAAAAGGGGGACACTTCCCTCTTCAGGTAAACCAAGGGTTAATGAGGTGTTGGGATTAGATTACATCATAGGTCATGTGGGTCAGCATCATAGGTCATGTGGGTCAGCATCACAGGTCATAGGGTGAGAACTGACCAATCAAAAGGTAAGAGGTGGGCATCTTCAAGATGCTTCGAGATGCTTCCAACGAGAAGTTATAAAACTTCTTGAGAGGCCATGTGGCCGTGGGAGAAGGGGGAGATAACAAAGGGACAACAAAGGAACTGCCAGTAGCAGGCTGAGGCCTAGCCTCGCCTCGCCTCGCCTCCTGGCCCCTTCCTATTAGAACATCTAAGCCTAGGAACAACTGTGAGTAATTAGAAATAGTTATCTAGTCGCGTTAGGGACTTTTCTGTTATTTTGGAGGCTGGCTGATCTGAAGAATGTATCTGTGCTTTTATATCTGTTCTTTTGTAACTACTTGTAACTAAGCGTGCCTGGGAGGAGGGAGCTTCCCATGTGTGTTAATTTGCCTTGTTCATTTGCATACCTTTAATACATACTTTCTGTAAAGGACCCTGTTTCTCTCCTTCCCACGCCAATGCTAGATAGACTGGGGGAAAAGGAAGATCCTTAAGCTTAGGGATTGACATGTTCTGGATAGTGTCCGATTGTACTTTCCAGGTATTCAGAATTCAATGGGTGATGGCAGCAAAGATTAATGGTAGTCCCGTACGGGAATGTACATTTCAGTTTCACATACTGGAATTCTACATTTCAGTATAACATAGGCTGACAATACAGACTTTGCAAACAGGGGGTTGACATAGATTTTACCAGGGGACTTTCAAGGCAAAGCCCAGTTTTACCTTTTTCAATTTAACTATCTAGACTATCAGGTATGGAGGGGGAGGGAGCTGCTGCAGTCACTTGCCACAGCTGTGGCATATTTCTTTTCCTGCCACAAGACGTCCTTGGGTACACCTGCGGCAAATGCAAGCTGGTTGCCTCTTGGAGGAGAAGGTTCAACAGCTGGAGGCACGCATTTCATATCTTCGCATTATTAGGCAGAGAGAAGAGTTCTTGGATAGGGCTGAGAGGACCTTTTTGAAGACGGAATGCATGGAGGAGCTAGTGGACAAAGAAGCCGGTTTACAAAACAGGGAGATGGACCCTTGGAGGAATGTGACACGCAGGAGTAGAAAGCCAAGGTGCCATACAGAGACTCTCGAGCTACAGAATCGCTTCCAAGTTCTTGACTTTATTAATGACAAAGTGGAACAGCAAGAAGAGGTCATGGAATGTCATCCAGAGGAAATCCAACATCAGCAACAGGAACCCCAACACCAGCAGAACAGCATGTAACAGCATCAGCACCAACACTCTCAGCACAAAGAGAAAGTTCAGGCGGCCATGAGAGAATCTGCTTGTCGAGTAACCCTGGACAAGCCTCAGAGGAGATGAGTTCTAGTGGTTGGGGACTCTTTGCTGAGAGGAACGGAACCAATCATTTGCAACCTAGACAGAATCAATCATGAGGTGTGCTGTCTCCCTGGAGCCAAAATCAATGACATAATGGAGAGGCTAACAAGACTGGACAAGCTCACTGACCATAGCCCCCTCCTTTTGGTTCACGCCGGAACCAATGACACGGTGAGGCACAGCTTTTACCGCATCATGAAGGATTACGAGCGTATAGGTAGGAAGTTGAAGGACCTTTGTGCGCAGGTTGTCATTTCATCTCCTCTCCCTGTGGAAGGATATGGCCCATGAAGGCAAAGAAGAATAGTGGAGATCAACAACTGGCTCCGAAGATGGTGCCTTCAGGAACGATTTGGGTTTTTGGATCACGGCCTCCATTTCCACAAAGATGATCTTCTGGCAAGGGATGGCCTGCACCCTACAACTGTCGGCCAGAACGTTTTTGCTAACAGTCTCGCAAAACGGATCAAGAGGTCTTTAAACTGAGTTTGACTGGAGAGGGGGATAGTATTATTCTGGGCAAGGATTCAGTGAGTACTGTGAAAAATAGCCCACATGATATAGATAGGGCAGGCCAAGTAGAACTAGAGACAAACAGGGACAGGGAAAGTAACTTTAATATAGAAATTCCACAAAGGGCACATTGTCTCAAGTGTCTCTACACTAATGCACAGAGCATGGGGAATAAGCAAGAAGAACTCCAAATCATAGTACAACAAAATAAATATGATTTAATAGGCATCACTGAAACCTGGTGGGATGAATCTCATGATTGGAATGTAGGAATAGCGGGGTATAATCTATTTTGGAGAAACAGACCAAACAAGAAAGGAGGAGGGGTAGCCTTATACGTCAAGGATGTTTTTACCTGTGAAGAAATCCAGGACTTAAATCTGGGAAGCCAAGTCGAGAGCATCTGGGTGAGAATTAAGGGAGCGAGAAACAATAAGGATGTGATTGTGGGGGTTTGCTACAGGCCTCCGGGCCAGCCTGAGGACATGGATGAGGCCTTCCTGGAGCAGATGACCACACATTCAAAAAGGAGAGATGCCATGTTAATGGGAGATTTCAATTATCCTGATATTTGTTGGCAATCAAATTCTGCGAAGACCACAAGGTCCAACAGGTTCCTCATTTGCCTTGCAGACCATTTTTTATAATATTCCTATACCCCCATAACCCACAAACTTTACTTGTACAACATTTATACAGCTAAATCAAAATAATAAATTCATACATTCATTCCTATCAATTCCCATCACCCAAATTCCCCCAGTGCAAATTCTCCATCATCCCTTCCCTCCCCCCTTCTGAAACTCAGGGTATTCTGCTACCTTATCTGTATTTTTCTTCTTTAAACTAAATATATTTCATAAATTTCTTACACCTTTTTATTTCATTTCTCAAACCCTATTCCTTATTCCAAAATACTTAAATATTTTAACTATTTTTGTATTACTAAAACATCATTTTCCCTTTAATATCTCTTTCAATATATAATACATTTGTATAATTCCTATTTTTAAATTATAAATAATGTTGCATTTTCTCCCCAGCACTTTGCCCATATAGGGAGTACCATTTTCCATTCTTCAAGTACTTTCTTTTTCTGATTATCTTTTAAAGACTCAATCACAATATCTGCTTCAGCCATATCATACAGTTGTTGGTACAATTTTTTGTTTCCAAACTTGAGCATAGCATATTCTTGCTGTTATCATACATAGTGTTATTCTTTTCTATGATTTATTTATGCCTAATTCATCTACCGTATTGAGTAAATAAATTTGAGGTATCAGATCAAATCTTATTTTTAATATTTCTTGTACAATTTCGTGGTCTAGAAGGTGGAAGAGATGACAAGGGAATCGGCTATTTTAGATCTGATCCTGACCAACAGGGATGAGCTAGTTGATGAGGTGGAGGTGGTGGGATCCTTAGGAGGGAGTGACGATGCTCTTTTGGAGTTTGTCATTCAGTGGGAAGGAGAAGCCAAATATACCCAGACATGCATCCTAAACTTTAAGAAAGCTGATTTCTCTAAACTTAGGGAGTTACTTGCTGAAATCCCGTGGACAAGAATACTAAAAGAGAAAGGAGTTTATGATGGATGGGAGTTTCTTAAAAGTGAGATATTGAAGGCACAATTGAAAACTGTGCCAATAAGGAGGAAAAATGGCAGGTGTCTAAAGAAACCAGAATGGTTGACTGAAGAACTCTCAGCTGAGCTAAGTGTTAAAAGAAACATGTACAGGAAATGGAAAAATGGTGAAACCACCAAAGAGGAATTCAAGCAAATAGCCAGGAGATGTAGGGAGAAGGTCAGAAAAGCTAAAGCACAGAATGAACTCAGGCTTGCCAGAGACATCAAAAACAATAAAAAGGGCTTTTTTAGATATGTCCGCAGCAAAAGGAAAAACAAGGAAATGATAGGATCATTGTGTGGAGAAGGTGGCCAATTAATAACGAGGGAAGTGAGAAGGCAGAATTACTCAATACCTTCTTTGCCTCAGTTCTCTCCCAAAAGAATAGAAGTACCCAACCTGGGGTGTGGGGAGCAGGTGAGGAAGTGAGGGAAATGCAGCACAGAATAAGTAGAGTAGTAGTACAGGAATGTCTGGCCAAACTAGACGAATTCAAGTCCCCAGGGCCAGATGAATTACATCCAAGGATATTAAAAGAACTGGCAGAAGTCATTTCTGAACCACTTGCAATAATCTTTCAGAACTCTTGGAGAACAGGAAAAGTCCCAGCAGACTGGAGGAGGGCAAATGTTGTCCCCATCTTCAAGAAAGGGAAAAAGGAGAACCCTAATAATTATCACCCAGACAGACTGATATTAATTCCAGGAAAGATCCTAGAGCAGATCATTAAAGTCAGTTTGTAATTACTTAGAAAACAATGCCGTAATCACTAGAAGCCAGCACAGATTTCTCAGAAATAAGTCATGCCAGACTAATCTTTTCTCTTTTTTATGATAGGGTTATAAGCTTGATAGATGAAGGAAATGCTGTAGATGTAGCATATCTTGCCCTCAGTAAGGCCTTTGACAAAGTTCCCCATGACATTCTTGCAAAGAAACTAGTAGAATGCGGGCTGGATGGGGCTACTGTTAGGTGGATTTGTAATTGGTTGACTGACTGAACCCAAAGGGGGATCACCAATGGCTTTTTTTTCATCCTGGAGAGAAGTGACTAGTGGGGTGCCATAGGGTTCTGGTCTGGGCCGAGTGCTATTCAACACCTTCATCAATGACTTTGATGAAGGAGTGGAGGGCATGCTGATCAAATTTGCAGATGATACCAAATTGGGAGGGGTTGCTAATACACCAGAGGACAGGATCAAATTTCAAAAACACCTTGACAGATTGGAGAGCTGGACCAAAGCTAACAAAATGAATTTCAACAGAGAGAAATGTAAGGTCCTGCACTTAGACAGAAAAAATGGAATGCACAAATACAGGATGGGGGACATGTGGCTGGATAGCAGTACGTATGAAAGGGATCTAGGAGTCTTGGTAGATCACAAGCTGAACATGAGTCAGCAGTGTGATGCGGCAGCCAAGAAAGTCAATTCGATTCTTGGTTGTATCAATAGGAATATGGTGTCTAGATTGAGGGGGTAATGGTACCACTCTATTCTGCATTGGTTAGGCCTCATTTGGAATACTGTGTCCAGCTCTGGGCACCTCAATTCAAGAAGGATATCGACAAACTGGAACTTTTCCGGAGGAGGGCGACCAAAATGGTGAAGGGTCTGGAAACCATGCCCTATGAAGAACGGCTTAGGAAGCTGGGTATGTTTAGTCTGCAGAAGAGAAGGATAAGAGGGGACATGATAGCCATGTTTAAATATTTGAAGGGATGTCATGTTGAGGAAGGAGTGGACTTATTCTCTGCCGCTCCAGAGACTAGGGCAATTTCTGCACTATACTGTTATAGTGCTATTATTCCACTTTAAACATCCTATGGAATCCTGGACTTTGCAGTTTAGGGGGGTGCCTTTAGAATTCTCAGCCAGAGAGCTCTTTGGCCTCAGTAAACTACAAATCCCAGAATTCCACAGGATGTTGAAAGTGGAATAATAGCACTATAACAATGTAGTGTAGAAATGGCTTAGGACAAGGAGCAATGGATTCAAGCTGCAGGAAAAGAGATTCCACTTGAACCTCAGGAAGAACTTCGTGACAGTCAGAAGTGTTCAGCAGTAGAATACGCTGCCTTGGAGTCTGGTAGAGTCTCCTTCTTTGGAGGTTTTTAAGGAGAGGCTGGATGGCCATCTGTCGGGAATGCTTTGATGGGTGTTCCTGCATAGCAAGGGGTTGGACTCGATGGCCCCTGGGCTCTCTTCCAACTCTATGATTCTATGAAAAACCAGCTTACCAATTAAGAACACATTATGATTAAAATACACTAAAATACACTAAAAACATGAAATATTAAATACAAGTATATCATAATTAAAATCACAATTAAAATGCATCACAATTAAAAATAGACTGGATATGTACAGTGATGAAGTAAAATGGCATCCCTTACATAAAATGGCAAAATCAAAGTTTGCTTTTTGGATTTTTTAAAAAAATATTTTCAAGCCATGGTTGGTTATATCTGTGGATCCAGAATCTGTGGATATGGAAGGCTGCCGGTATCTTCTGCAAACAGACACTTTTAGGAGCACCATGACTGGCAGGATTTAGCATGTCAAACAACAAGTTACCTGTCTCATCTCTGCATGTGAGTACGGATGTGCGGGATCCCATCTACAGTAGTTGGGGAAAACAACCACAGATGTACGTACATGTTTCAGGAACGTCTCAATACTGACCTGGGGCCCATTCACACTATACTAATACTTAACTTTTTCTTTACTGGGGACCCCCTGTAAATATAATTTGCTGCTGAGGACCCCAAGACTTAACTCAAGAGTTAAATATTTAAATTTAAATATTCAATTTTTTTGAATATTCAAATATTTACATTTTCTCATCAGTTGTTCACCCTTATCCTGTATTCTTCTAGTACATAATGCAAGGAAAAGGAGGCTTGTTAATGATCTGTGGAGTAGCACAATTAAATCCTTCAAGTGACAGGAGAATAGAATGTCCTAAAGGAAGGTTATGAACAGGAGGCAGGCCTAAGGAATAATTTCTTTTGACCTTTTCCCCAAAGCAGCACCTGGAAATTAAAGGTCTCAGTTCTGTTTTGGGAGAAAATATGAAAGAAACACTGTTCCTCTCTGAAGGTGCACGAGAGAGTAGAGAAGGTAGGTGCTTCTAAAAGGAGCACCTACCTTCTCCCTGTTCTTGGTGCACCTTTGGGGAAACAGTGTTTCTTTTGTCCTTTCTTTCCTCCAAAGCAGCACTTGGAAAGTAAGAGTCTCAGTGTTGCTTTGGAGGAAAGCATGGAAGAAATGCTGTTTCCCTTCAAAGGAGCACTGAGAGGGTAGAGACGGTAGGCTGCTTTCCATAAAAAGAACCTGCCATCTTTGCTTTCTCCGTGCTCCTTCAGAGGGAAACAGTGTTTCTTTCATACTTTCCCTCAAAGGAGCACTGAGATCCTTGCTGCTTTGCTTGCAAGCTGTCACAAGAGTAAAAGGACTCCCTTCTATTCTTCTATTCTTGTGGCTGCTTGGAAGCGAGGCTCCACTGTACTGCCTGGCCCTGAGCTCAAGTAGCATTGCTACACTCATCACACAAGTCCTGGACAGGCTGTCTTTCCTCATTTTCTGGATTCTCCTCTTGCCTTTCTGTATTCTGGGCTCTCTGTACACTAGCGCCCGGAACTTCCAAGGCAGGATGAGCTGCCCATCCACATGTCATTGCCACTGCTGATGTCATCTTCATTGCTGCTCTTAAGGAATGAGGACATGCTTCATCAATGGCAACGACCATTTCAGTTCCTTAAATCTAGGATTTTCCTCATTTTCTAGGATGAATGGCAAAGTGGACCGTCTGTGAGGGCTCTGCAGACCCCCCAGGGTCCACAGGCTCCAGGTTAGGAACCACTGCACCATACAGTTACAGTACTATTATTTTACTTTAACTGATTTGGCTGCATCCTATGGAATCCTGCAGCTGGTAGTCTGGTGAGGCAGTTGAGTTCTCTAGCTTTCAGTTCTAAATGCTCCTCTCTAAATTGCCATTCCAAAATTCCATAAGATGGAAAGATGGCAGTTAAACTGGAATCATAGCACTATCATTTTAGAATGTGAATGGGTCCCAGGAAGTTTGCGTAACCAGGGGACAAACATTTCAACTTAGGCCCTTTCCACACGTGGGTGAAGAAACGGGGAAACCACGCTGAAACAGAACTTACCTTAAACCCGGCAAGTCCATCACCGCGTGGAGCAGCGCGTTTTTGCTGCTCCACACTCGTCGGCATCCCGCGGCGTCCTGCGGTGCCCAAAATGGTGGCTTACAACTGGCGGAGGCTCTCCACCAACCAGAGAACCTTGCCAACCGGAAAGCCCGCCCCCGGCAGATCTGCAGGCACGACCTTGCACGTGTCTGAAAATCTACACCGGGCGCTGCAACACGGCTGCACGCAGCTGCATGCCCCGTGCCCTTTAAAAACCACTTTTCAAGTGGTTTTTAAAAAGCACACGGTGGCGCCACTTCTGGGCGCCCTAATGCCGATTGGGGTGTGGAATTACACTAAAGTAATCCATCCCAATCCATTTTATGGTGTAGACAACCTCCGTCAGAGGTCGCGCTACACCGTTTTAATACCCCCGTGTGGAAAGGGCCTTTAGTATATCACAGCTTCTCTGATTTGTCCATGTTGGAATTGAGGTTTCTTCTTAGGGCATATCCAGACTATAGAAAAATCTCAAATTTCATACTTGTCCTTCCCAATCTGATATCAATTTAAAATGAATTGCTCTGGGGAGCTGGTATAAAAGTCTCTGATTGTACTGGTACCTCACAGAAAGTATTCTGGTATAAACAAAATGTATATGAATCTCCAAAATAAAATCAGAAAGAACAAGAACAAAATCTGAGATTTTCTGATTTTTTTAAAATCAGTTTAAATGTGTCCACAAGTCAAGGATTTTAGATAAAAGGGAAAATTTCTGGATCTGTAGACTCAGGACTCAATCTAGAGGACAATACGTCATCTACTTAAATATTATACTGATGTAATGTTCTAAATTACCACCTCGGCTACAAGCTCACTTTTAAGCAACCAAGGAAGTTGGAAGTTTTGCTCATTGATTGAACTCTTGTGTTCTATTTGCTAATCACACATCTCTCTCTCTTGCAATGTTATACTGTGATATTTTGTTTGCTTCTTTAACTGTTTCACAAATAAAAGAGGTGTTAAAAATATGAAATGAATAAGTGTACAGTTGCTTTTATAACCAAATCTCACCTTTTTCAAGAATGCTGTGGGTTGATAAATATTTTGTACTAACTGTCAGGGTGAGAAAACCACAATAATTGATGCTACCAAGATAGAATGAAAACCCCAACAACCTCACATCCCAAGAGCATAGCATGCAACCCATAGCTTGATCTTAAGAAGTTAATGTTGACAGCACACAATCAAAGCAATGAAACAATACCTCCCAAGACCCTGACTCTTAACTCTAATTTTCTAATTCTAACTTAAACTTTCTAACTACTTCCAGTGCTCTAACTCCAATCTTTCATGCTGCCCCTGAATGACTTACCTTAAGAAATTCCTCTAAGAAAAACTGGCAGAGCTTGGTCTCTGAACATTAAGAAACATGACCCATTCATTCTGGGCCTTAGCATGGTTTTGTCCAACATATGGTCTGAACCACAATGACCAAAAAGCTAGCTCACAACACACTTAATGGGTTTAGGTACAGGCAGCTCTGCATAGGGAGCTACTTTGGCATCAACACAATGGCTGAGGTCTAAATCTATGGCCATTTCCATACTACACTGTTACAGTGCTATTATTCCAGTTTCAACATCCTATGGAATCCTGGGATTTGCAGTTTAAGGAGAAGCATTTAGAATTCTTAGCCAGAGAGCTCCTTGGCCTCAGTAAACTGCATACCCCATAATTCCACAGGATGTTGAAAGTGGAATAATAGCACTATAATGGTGTAATGCAGAAATGGCACATGAATACCTATCCTAACAATGTGAGGCCCATACAGAACAACTTCATGGTAAAAGCATGAAGAGAGATTTCATGAAGGCAATAAAAGAGAAGAAAACGGAGGGAAAACAAAACAGCCAAAATTTAAAATCTCTTCCATTAACATCAGTGAGAATTAGCAATATTTAACTTAGGGATAGTTGTACTATATATTTTAACCAATTTTGCAGTTTAAGAAACAGCCTTGAACAGGACTGAATCATCTGTCTACCTAACCAGAGATGAAAAGTCATTTTCAAAATGTGATAAGTCACAGTTGTAGTTACAAGCTCTACAAAGTAAGCAGTTAAAATGTTAGAGTAACTTTTACTTTCCAATTTTTTAAAAGTAACTTTACTTTTTAATATATCTAGATGGTATAAGCCACTGGATTGCGACAAATAATATACTCTCCCCCATCAATTTCAGCATCACCTCAATATGCACAACAGAACATAAATGGTAAGATGAGACAAACAGAATTGTAGAAGCGGAAAGAACCCAAAGGTTCTAGGTGTGAATAATTTTTAGTGTTTCATTCCATGTAATGCTAGAAATTTGGGGACTGAAGGAAAATTTCTCCAGGGGGCAGGATTATTATTTATGAACTCTTATATTTATACTTTTATGAATGTATTATTTGTACTGTTTTTAATTTGAATTTTTCAAAAATATGTTGTTAGCCTTCTTGAGTCCCATTATCAGAAGAAAGATGGGGATATAAATGAATAAAATAAATAAATAAATAAAAAATAGTTGTAGTAGTAGTGGTAATAATCATGACATTCATTTCATTTCAAGGTTGCAGAAGTGGAGGTGTGCATGCTGTGTCATTGTCCAGGGTCTTGCACCATGGTACAATGTGCATGGCATGTACACGCACATGTTAGTCTTCATTTGAATGAGAAGTGTTGCAACTCACTAACAAGATGGTATGGCGTAACTACATCTACCGCTCAACTACCCATAACTCCATGAGCTCAAAGATATGCTTTGCGCCCTAGGTACAAGAACTTGGTCTCTGTTTACAGCACTGTGACAGCCCCCAGTGATCTTTAACATTTGTGTTACTTCCTGTTTTCCACCAACGCTGCTTCAGACAACCTGATTTTACAGATGAGGTACAAAGAGGAAAAAGATGGTGTCTGGGCCTGGCCCTAAACATTTTGCTGTCTGAGGTCAAGATGGTGCCTTCCTCATTCCATAGACAATCCTGATCAGGCCAGAAGCTGAAATTTATTTTTGTGATGATAGCAGGACAACATTTTCTATTGCACATGAATGCCACAGGCTAATTCAGAAGGAAGATACGCATTCTATTCATTCCATGCTCCTAGCATTTGCTCCCTGAAGCAACTGCCTTACTCTATCTCATGGCAGGATCCAATGACTCAGACTGCTCACTTTCACAACTTCTAAATATGAGAGGAAGAAATCAGTGAACATTGGTATACTGTTCCAAGGTTGCTAAATTAATCCAGAGTCCCTGTCTGTATGTACTGCAATCTGAACTGCTTACACGTGCTGGACTAGTCTAGAGGAATTTAGAAGATTTTTATAAAGGAGAAAATCAGAAGGAAGAAAGACAACAACAACTTATTGTGATGCTAACATTTTTGAGCCCATTGCAGCAAAAGTCCAATATATGTTTAATTAATAAACCCTCATAGGCTTGCAGCATATTCTACTATACTTGATTCTCCCAAATTGCAACAAAAGTATTCTCTGCTTTTGACAGCTAGGTGGCAACATCTCTGCCTAAATAATCTGTTACCTTGTGCATTTGAGCCTGATGTGTACTTTATTTCAACCTACTTGAATGTATTTTGTTTGCAAAACTACAATTTTGTTTCATGGAGATGTATTATTTGCTTTTATGCAATGTTGTTACAGGAACTGCATTTAACCTGAAACAATGAGGCTGACCCCCTCCTTCCAACCAGGGGAATAGTTTAATCCAAATAACTAAGATAACATCATTAAGACATCGAACCATGCTTGATTCCATTAAGAGTTCACCACAGGACTTGCTGCTTTCATGCCAGGTATTAGAGTAGGATAATCACAGATCTAAACTCTATGGGACAATAAACACATACCTTCACATTCAATTAATCTTTTCTTCATTATAAATAACATATTTAAGGAAGGTAGATTCACATTCATTTTCTGGACTACAGCTCACTTTGTACAGGTTAATAAATGGACAAGATTCTGGGAGAGAGCCATGATGTATCTGCTAGATCCTTGCCCTTCTTGGCTCTTTAAAAGGGTCAACAGGGCTTGGTCAAGCGGCTGAAGCGTGCTTCTGTACAATAAGGCAAGATTCCAACATGTCTAAAGCAGGCCTCTGTTGAAAAAGCCTTCCCTGGATCTCTCTGTAATGAATAACTATAGGTAATGTCCAAAATTTCATTTTTGGACAAAGTAATTAAATGTGTGGGACCTCCTGGCTCCAGGATTTTCTGGATAAAATGGATAATCTGGATCCGTTTCAGTCTCTTTTAATGATGGGTTATGGGACAGAGACTATTTTGGTCACCTTGGCAGACAACCTTTACCAGGAACTGGACAGGGAAGTATGCCCCTGTTGGTTCTGCTTGTCCTCTTGCCCATTTTGAGTACCATCAACCATGGTGTCCCTCTGAGCCACCTTGCTGGGATGGACTTGGAGGCACTGTTTTACAAGACTCTGTTCCTTCCTGGAGGGATGAGCACAGAAGGTGTTGCAGGGGTATTCCTTTTTAACTCCTTGAACATTGGTCTGTGGGGTCCCTTACAGCTCTGTTCTGCCCCCCATGTCATTCAACATCTACATGAAACTGTTGGAAGTTTGTGGTTTTGTGACACGATGATGACACCCAACTCTATTTTTCCGTTCCATTAAACCCCAGGGAGGCTGTTTTGATTGTAAACTAGTGTCTGGTCTTGGTGCTGGATTCGATGGGGATGAACAAATTGAAGCTTAATCCTGACAAGACAGAGGTGCCCTTGGTCAGTCAAAAGGCAGATCAGGGGATGGGAATGGAATCAGTTACACTCCCCTGAAGACACAATTTTGCAGTTTGAATATATTCTTGGAATCAGCCTTGAACCTGATGGCCCATTTATTAGGTGACCAGGACTGCTTTTCCATACCTAAAGTTAGAATGCCAACTACACCTGTTCCTGGAGATATCTGATCCAGCAATAGTGATACATGCCTTTATTATATCTTATTTAAATTAATGTAACGCCACATAGGGCTGCCTTTGAAGAGTGCTTGGAAACTTCAGCTGGTCCAAAGAGCTGCAGTCAGATTGTTAACTGGATCTGGTTACAGGAAGCACAGGCAATGGTGAAGCTTGGAGTGTATGGAGGGGGGTGGGAGGGAGCAGGGCTGTAGCATGAGGGGCATGGCCACTGTGCAGGAAGTGCGCCTGTATTGTGTGGAGGCATGGCCAGGGCAGGGGTTTGGCTACGGGCCGGGACGCCCCAGAAACATTGCTGCCTGGGGTGAATTGTCTCCCCTTCCACGTTCCTACTCTACTAAGCACAGGACTTCCTTGGTATAATAGCTTCTCTGTCTGCTGCTCTTTTTCTGGGCACAATTCAAAGTGGTTTTTATGACTTATAAAGCCCTTGAGATCTAAATATCCTAAAAGCACCAGATCCTGCCTGATCTGGAAGCTAAGCAGGGTCAGCCCTAGTTAGTACTTTGATGGGAGACTGCCAAAGAATAGCAGAGGATGTACATTCTATTTCAGAGGAAGGAACTGGCAAAACCACCTCTGAGAATTCCTTGCCTAAGAAAAGCCTATGAAATTCATGGAGTCACCATAAGTTGACAGGTGACTTGAACGCGACAGGTGACTCACATACACACAAACACATCCCTTAGGTCAGAGCTTTCCAGACTTTGCGTGTTGGAGACACAGTATTTTAGACATGCATCATTTCGCTACACGGTAATTGCAGTTTTAGTAGCAAACCGGAGGTTCAACTAACCCCTTGTAAGAGATACAAACACATACATAAATTGTAATAACAAAATGTATGGGGATACAACATATCTCACGAAAACCTTTCATATTTAAAAATATATAATTTATAAATAATAACATACCTTTCCAAGATTGTAGGCAACACACCTACACACTGCAGGTGACACATTAACATGTCGTGTAGCACACCATTTGGAAAACCCTGCCTTAGGTCCAGGCTATCTAACAGACTGAGACCGCTGGGCCATGAGATCCTCAGGAGATGACTTTCTTTTAATCCCACCATCTTCAGCTTTGTGAACTGAAGTTTTTTTTTAAGAAATGGCTTTTAGCAAGGTGCTGTACTGTTTTTATTGTTTTGATACCGTTTTAAACTGTTTTTTCAAATCCATTTTTAACTGTATGTTTTAAATTAAGTTTAAGTATTCTTGTTAGTTTAATTCTATTTTAATGTTGATCTTTTGTTATGTTTTAACTGTATTGTATTTTAATTTGTAAGCTGTCCACAGTCTTATTTTCGAGGAAGAGGGAGCATATAAATGAAGATAATAGTTACTGCTGTCTTCTTATTCACCTTTTGCTTCACTGCCACAGTCCAACATAAATCTCTCCTGACAAGCTAGTACAAACTCCTGGAGACACATTTTTATTGGTGCCAGTGAGACTTTTCCTTCATGCTGATAAGGTATGAAAAAGCAGCAAGTTTAATATACATGCTTTTGAATCGATAAAGTGAATAACAGCAGCAACTGCAACAATGAAAGCCAGTGTGGTGGGCTGGGAATGTTGGACTAGGGCTCTGGGAGAGCAGGATTCGAATCCTCAGTCAGGCATGGAAACTGATTGGGTTACCTTGGGGCAAGTCCCATTCTCTCAACCTCAGAGGAAAGCAATGGCAAATGCCTTCTGGACAAATATTGCCAAGAGACCCCTATGACAGCTTCTCCGCTGTTGCTGTTGTGTGTTTTCAAGTCATTTCTGCGATACGACAACCTTAAGGCAACCCTATCACAGGCTTCTCTTGGCAAATTTGCTCAGAGTGGGGTTGCCTTTACCTTCCTCTGAAGCTGAGAGAGTATGACTTGCCTAAAGTTACCCAGTGAGTTTCCATGGCCAAGTGGAAATCTGAACTCTTGTCTCAAGAGTTGTAGTTCAGAACTCAAACCACTATACCACACTGGATTTTAGGTTCCCCTTCGGGTCCCCAGAAGTCAGAAATGAGTTGAGTATAGAATAATGTGGAGTTGTAAATACAGTATAATTAAGACTGTATTCCAAAGCACTCTTACCAAGGAATAAGTCTCACTGAAATCAGAATAATTTACTTCTGGGATGACACTTGAATCTTTGTATGTATTTTACTAGTTCAAGCAACTCAAAAGACTTGTTAAGCAATTATTTATTTTTATATGCATAGGAACACCAAGGGGAATCATCATATGATATGGAATAAATGGTAAAATGGAAAAAAAAATAATCTACAGCAGCTGCAGATGTAATAGAACAAATTATATCGAGCTTCTTTTGCCCTATTTGCTCTGAAACGAACCCTCCTGGCACCAAACCAAACCAAATAATTCTGTTTCAAAGAGACAGTGTTATGGCTGTTTTGTCTTGTTTGCCCTTTGCTTGTCACTAGCCCATCCTTTTCATTAAACCAGAAAAGCTTCAGGGAAGAAAACCAACTAGAAATTGCCACAGCCAACAGGAGCGTAGCTACAGGAAGGGGACAAACTGAGGGCATTGCTCCCCCATAAAAATTCTACCCTTAGGGAAATTTTCCTTCAGTCTCCAAATTTCTGGAATTCCTTGAAATAACTTAAAACTTCAGTTGAGCATTTAGAAAGGGGTCAGGCCAGGTTACCAAAGGAATGCAAACACAGCAAATACAAGAATTCTAGGTGTGAATAATTTTTAGTGTTTTATTCCCTGTAAAGCTAGAAATTTGGGACAACACAACAACAGCATCTTGCTATTCTGGGCTAATTTTCTAACATGTCAGTTCTTATTAATGGTGCACTTTTGTCCTTTTTGTGCTGTTTTTGGTAATATACACATGGAACGAGTACTTTCTGATTCAACTGTGGCAGTATGGATCTGCACAGGTTTCATAGTCACCAAGTTATGCGATTGTGTGCACCAGTTAGAGATTCTGATTAAGATTATGAATAGTATTGATATCTAAGAGTGAGAAAAAGACTGGAAAGGATGAAGTTAAATGTTGGTAGGAATGTATGTAAGATATGTAAGTAATTGAAACGACGATAGAAAGAAGACTATGAGAAAGAGAAGATCGCAAACTACAGGATGGATATGAATGTGGATGGGTGGGTGGGAAAATGGAAAGAGGTGTGTTATATTATTGCTATGAGAAATGATGTGTGGTAATGTTGGTGTTTTTAAAGTATAATGTAAATTTGAATAAAGACTATATTAAAAAAAGAAAGATAAATAAATACAAAGGTTTCTGCTTAACAAAAAAGATTTTGATTAAGGAGCAAAGACACCAATGGTTTGGAGAAACAGACTAAAGGCTTTATTATTGGAACTCCATTCTCAGATACCAAAGCTAGCTTCATTCTAGGGAACAGCTGAGAGAGAACTGGCAGGGAGAGAAGAGGAGGAAAAAACATCTCTAAGAGTATCAGTTTACATCACAGAGGAGTCAGGTTAGATAGATCAGAAAGGACAACTCTTTGGGCCTCTCAAACTATATAAACCTTTTACTATTGCCCCCTTCAGTGCTAAGCATTATTGCACTTCTAACAACTGGATGCTGAAAAACAGCTATTCTACTTGAGACTGACATCCATCTTTGAATATCTGGAGGGCTGTTGCATGAAAAATAGATTGAGCCTCTGTTTCATCAGACAATAGGACCTGAATCGATAGATCCACAGTGACAAGAAAGGAGATTCTGACAAAAGGAAATTCCTCACAGTAAGAGCTATTTGACAATGGAATATACTGTTTTTTAGGTGGCAGACTCTCCTTTGTTGGAAGTTTTTAAGCAGAAGTTCAAGGGCCACCTCTCAGGATGGAATAACTGTGGATTTCTGCAGTGAATTTGGTCTCTCTTCTGATTCTGTGGTTCTGTGATTCATGATCCAAATGTTGTTTGGCAGCCAAGGGAATGGTGGGTAGGCGGTCTACCTCAGCACTTGGAAACATTAGTGCTGACATCAGAATGTTAGTGCTAAAATAGGAATTAATTTGTCATCCTCAATCATTTTAGTAAAACTAACAACATCAATTTGTAACTTTGATTGTTAATAGCACTTTAATAATGCATTACTTTAAAATTGTAAAAAAAAAAATTAAAAGTATTTTTTTAAAAAAGAACAACTCCAAATTGCCTCCAAAGTAATGAAAGTATTAATCACTATGCTACCTGTTGATGTCATTGTCATCTAATATGAGAAATGCCTCTTGAAATTACTGTTCATTTTTTTAATGACTTAGAGATTTAAAAAAATATCCAAGTGCTGATGAAAACAGAATATGACTCACATTTTTAGCAAAACTCATTCCCAGAATATTTTGGTGGAAGTGAAATTAAATAGATCTCCAGACCTCCTCCCCACTTCTGCTCCCTAACCACATTTTGGTTTATCTTAATATATCCTTGGATAATTCAGTGTGTGCATAATGAATTGTGTTGTTGCTGGATAATAAATAGTATATGGGTAGATTAGTGGAATATAAAGTTCTGGAAAGTTCTTTCAGCTTTTCAGTATCTAAAATATCAGTTTATCAGTATATAATTCTTCAGCTACCACCCCAATCAAATGTAGAGTGTAGAAACTCCTTTGCAGGGCCATTATCCACTGTTTTGATCTCCCCACCCGGAAAAAAAAAACCTTTCAGGACCCCTCACCATTGCTTGACAAGTAAACAGAAGTGACACATCATCACTTCTCACTGCACAGAATGGCTGCTGCACAGCTTCCCTGCACCATGAGGGAAACAATAGTCTTACAATATTCTGTACTGCGTTCAGCACCAGAACTGAAGGATATAGATAAACTGGAGAGGGTTCAGAGAAGGGGAATGAGGATGATAAGAGGCATGGAGAACAAAACATAGGAGGAAAAATTGAAGGAGCTGGGCATGTTCAGCTTGGTGAAGAGATGGCTGAAGGGTTACATGATTGTACTTTTTGGATACCTTAAGGACTATCACAGAGCAGGCCTGTTCAGCACTAAAGGGTAGGACCAGGTCTAATGGTTTGAAGTTACAGGAGAGTAGATTTCGATTGAACATTAGAAGGAACTTCTTGATAGTGAAAGTGATTCGCAATGGAACTAATTGCCTAGAGAAGTGGTGGGGTCTCCTTCTCTGGCCATTGTCAAAAAGAGGGTAGACAGCTACTTGCTGGGGATGCTTTAGCTGGAGATTCTGCATGGAGAAGGGAATTGGACTCAATGGCCCATAAGGCCCCTCCCAATTTCATGATTCTATGATTCTCTATGATTCTCTCTGGAGCTTGGAAGGAACCAAATACTATAACTCTCCATGTGTGCACCATGTGGACCTCCTCTAAACTGGCCAAATGTGCTGAGACATGGAGGATTTCACTGTTGTATTTACCACTTTTATTTCTGAGGCTACACAGTTTTCTTATCCTGGTGCACTTCCAAATAATTCCTGCCAGTTAACATAGGTTTTTATTCCTTAGCTGAATGTGGCACTTTCTCTCCATCCTGGTGTTTAAGTATGTTTTCATTTTCCAGTCCAGTGTGTACCTATTGTTGAAGTATGTTTCACTTTATTTCCAGCCAGTGCCTTATGAGTCCAGTGTTGGGAAATCTGGGTGGTAACTTTTAATGCTTTGACATTCCAATTGAGAATTTCCACTTTCCTACCTGCTAGAACCAATTCCGCTTCCTGTCTTTTCTCTTAATTTCCCCCTCTGTATTGTTAGCCTAGTGCTAGAAGGTTAGAATTTCTGAAAACTTAAAAAAACCAACTTTATTATGCTATGGCACTTGAGGGTTTTTTTTTAAACTATAATTTCCAGATACAGGAAGCCTCCACCTTTCAATGCTGTGTTATCTGATGACTCACTCTTTTGACCAAATTCCAAATTAAGGACAAGCTGCATTAATTTGACCGGGGTTGTACTTATCATCAATTCTTCTTGCCTATGGAGCCTCACTTGGGACCACTATCATGCCTGTGGTTCTTGCAAAGCAAGCAGAGAGGGGGTAAAAAAGGCACCAAGCTGGCCGAGAGAATTTGCAAGCAACATGTGTGTGTGCTCAGTCCCAAGTGAGCCTCTGTAAGTTCTTCATGCTCCCTAGAGTACAGTACATGGGCTCTGCTTTTCAACCACATAAAACAAGCAACAAAGGAATGTTTGTAAAGAGATGTGAGAATAAGGGCAAAATCCCATCAGAAACAGCCACGCAATAGTTCATAACCTTGTGCAAGAAAAGGCTAATCTGGAGGAGCCCAAGGTTTTGAGACAGAAAAAGAAATTGAGAACTTACAGGCCTTTTCACACCACACAGTTATAGCATATTAATCGCATTTTGCCTAGTTCCTGTTAGAAGTACAACAACACATAGCGCTGAAGAATCACAGTGGGCAGTAGCAATACAGCTAGTTAGTTTGTGTGACCTGAAGTGTCCTCCCTTCTTTGGCTCTACCTATCCTGCCCCCTCTGTGGCCATTTCCGCACTAGACTGTTATAGTGCTATTATTCTGCTTTCAACATCCTATGGAATCCTGGGGTTTGCAGTTTGACTCCTTCCAGTCTAGTGCAGAAATGGCCTGTGATGTAAACTGATACTCTCAGGGATGTTTCTTTGCTCCTTCTCTACACACTCCTCTCTCTTCCTAGTCCTTCTCAAGAATGCAGAAAAATTTGATAACACTCAGTAACTTTCCTATTTTAGAATGGAGTTCCTAAAATAAAGCTTTTTACTTTGTTTCCTTAAGCCAGTGGCGTCTTTGCTCCTTAATCAGTATAGATGCTCCACTGCAGACACACATTCTCTCTATCAGTTCCATCCTAAGGAATCCTGGGATTTACAGTTTAGGGAGGGGCATTTAGGATTCTCAGCCACAGAGCTCTAGTACCTCACTATACTACAAACCCCAGCATTCCATAGGATGGAACCGTGGCAGTTAAAGTGGAATTGTAGTGATGTACACAAAGGATGAAAGGGCCCTCATACAATAGAGAGAAAACATTGCCCAGGGATGTCAGTGAAGGAGATGAAAATAGCTCTTTGTCTTCATATATCATTGCTTTTGCAGCAGCTTCACAGCTATATAGTGGGAGAGACAAAAAGCATTTCAAGATAAGGGTTTCATTGTGCTGTTGTCATATGCTACAACTGTCCTGACCTGGCAGAGACATGACCAATTAATTCTGTTATCCATCTTTTTCAGCTGCTTTAAAATGTCTCCAGTCTTCTCTCTCTTCCTCCCAGTTTCCCTCTCCATCCTCAGCTTACTTCAGCCGCTGTAAACTCTCAGAGCCTTATCACATTACACTGTAATAGGGCTATGATTCTACTTTAACTGCCATGGCAACATCCTATGGAATCCTGGGATTTGCAGTTTAGGGAGGGGCATTTAGAATTCTCAGCCAAAGAACTCTTGGGCCTCAGTAAACTACAGACTCCAGAATTCCACAGGATGTTGCATGGCAGTCAAAGTAGAGTATAGCTCTGTAACAGTATACAGTCAGTACTCCACATTTGCGGGTTTGACTTTCACAAATTTGATTATTTGCAAATTTCTCCAATCCCTGACACCCCACCTCAGGCACTTATTTTCTGTGGAAACATCCCATCAGGCCATGCAGCCTTGTGAAACTCCACCTCTCATTGATGTTCTCCTCCTCCTCCAACCACTGCCTAGCTAGCTAAGGACAACTCACATCCCGATGTCTCAGCACACACCCATGGTAGGAGATGGGCAAAAGAGAGGAAGAATAGGGCCCCCATGCTAACCCACCCCCTTTCCCTCTCTCCTCCCTGACCTGGTTTGGACCCTGGGTGCCCATTCTCCCCACTATGCCTCAGCCCCCTTCGCAGACACACACAGATTTTGATATTTGTGATTTTTCCACTTCTGTGGAGGTCCTGTGCCCCTAACCCTAGCGAATGTGTAGGGCTGACTGTAATGTGATAAGAACCTGAGTTTAAAATACAAAAGTAGTTTGTACTCAGTGAACTCAGGGGTGGAGGAAAGGAAAGGAGGAGGTGGAATTGTGCCATTGCCAACAGGGTCAGGCAAAAGTGAACAGCAGCAGCATCTCCTATCATGCATGTGCTTGTTAATTAATAACTTTTGCCATCTTGACTACACACTGATGTTGTTTTTCCCATTTTCATCTGTGAAATGTTGGAGGATATGCGTATGTGTTGGCATATTTTTCTTGCTTAATTTTACAAGGGCCTTCCATTATACTGTCCTTCATATAGAATACCCATTGTTTTTCCACTTCTTACATTTTCTTCCCTAGCACCAAAAAATTAAAACAATTAAAGAGGAAAAAAAATGGACAGTGCCTTCTAATTGTTTCCGTAGCGCATCCACCAGCAGCTGCATTCCAGAACAAGATTATGTAATATCAGATAGGTCTGAAAGGCACCAGTTGCTCACCTGTAGGTCACTAACTTACTGGACTCTGTTCTTTAAACACTTGCCTCCAACGGTATCTTTAATGGAATACTTCCTCGTTGTTTTCTCCCCACCCTCCTGGCTAAATGCATCTATCTTCCCACTTCTTTAAACTGCCTAGTGCCTCTTGTCTATATATTTTCAGGGGGAAAAATGGCTGGTAGGCTAGAAGCTGCTTTGAATACAGTCAGTCCTCCACATTTGTGGGTTTCACTTTTGCGGATTTGATTATTCACAGATTATTTGCTGTCAGCTCTGCTGCTGCCCTATGCCATTTTCAGTAGTGACTTCAAGACTTGTGAGACTGAGAAACTGCAAACAAGGCCAGTAAGTCCCTCTTAAAAATGTTGTGGGGCAGCAGTGGAGATGTCAGTAAGCCCCACCAGCCACCCCACCTCTGCCTTGTGAAGGAACCCTGATGCCTCAAAGGAATCCACAGTGGGTTGAATATGGTGATCATACTTTTTTGTGTGTTAAATATGGTTTGGGAGAGCTTAGAGTTATTCATGGTTTTTCACTTTCACAGGATCCTGTGCCCCTAACCCTAGTGAATGTGGAGGGAGGACTGTACTTGACATTACCCCCCTTTCACTGAACCTGATACATTTTTTCAAAGAAAGGAACAAGAAGTAATTGCTCCAATAAGTTACAAGTTGTAGGGAGAATGGGGTTCTATCTTGCTGTTGGAGAATTATTCCAGTTTACCCAGGAACAGTTCTCAGCACTTACTCTGTGTCAGTGAGTTAAAACATTCATTGATTCAAATTTCTCTGTGTTCTTTGATTTGTATTAGTTCATTCTGTTATTCCAGGAAGAAGAGTGTCTTTGACCATAATCTTTGATTACTAGGACCCTATCCACAGCCTGCAATTATGATGTGGGATCTATTTCTGTAAGTTTTACACTGCCCTAACATTTCTGAAAGGGAACCAGATGGATCGTATAAATGACATGCTGGTATCCTTCATGTGTGGGAGCCAGCAATGCCAAAATTATGTAATTTGTCTGACTCATTTTGTTTCCTTGTTGTCAACATTACTGGATGAAAAAGCATGAGATTAAACCATAGCGAAGTCACTCTTCTGTCAATCAAGCATCATTAGCTGGTGAATACAAAGTATTCTTGGTCAACATATGTGTGTGTGTGTGTTTGTGTGTACCTTCAAGCTGCTTGTTGACTTATGGCTCCCCCATGAATTTCATAGGGTTTTCTTAGGCAAGGAATCTTCACAGGTGGTTTTGCCAGTTCCTTCCTCCAAAATATAGCCTATAGCACCTGGTATTCATTGACGGTCTCTCATTCAAGTACTAACCGGGTTGACCCTGCTTAGCTTCCAAGATCAGATGGATCTGATGTCTTTAGGGTATTTAGGCCTTTCTTGGCTAGTATTTGCACCTTATTTTGAGGGTCCTCTGAATCAATCAATAAACTTGCTTTGATGACTGAAATATTGTAACCAAATATAATCCAAATTCTTTTCTTTTCTTTTCTTTTCGTCTTTCTTCTGTTTCAGTGCTCATATTTATGAAGAGCAACAAGGCTGTTAATGTGTTTTCAGGTGCCTAAACTCAGGCCCTTTTTGCACTTTACCTGGTGCAACTGGTGTCATGTGGGGATTGTGCAAAAAGCCTCATCCAAGAGGGAATTGTGTCCCCTCCGCTTCCCCTCTGTACCAGCTCCGTGCTGACCAGAAGGAAGCGTGAGGACTCAGCCCCTTCCTTCCATAGCACAGCCGGGTACTCTCCCAGGTTGCGCTGAGGGAGGAAGCGCGATGGCTGTGCGTCTGGAGCCTCCGCACACAAGGTAAGTGCATGTAGGGCATGGGAGGGACGCGCAATTGCGCATCGTTCTCAGCAATGAGCCGAAAATGATATAATGTGCAATCACCAACTAATGGCCTCAGGAGCATCACATGATTGTGAGGACGTCATGTGGAATGGTCCTTGCAATCACACAATGCTCCCGAGGCCATTTTGCAACAGGACTGGTGTGCGAAAAGGGCCTCAGTTAACTGAGTTTGACTTACGCTGTAGTATCAAGGATTTCATGATGTAAACAGGAATGTAACACAGAGTAGGGAAGGAGCATGAGGGTATTGCCCCCTAAACAACAACTCTACCCTCTTCATTAAATTTTCTTCCAGTCCCTAAATTTGCTGCATTGCAGAATTATTGGAAAATATTGATATCTGGAACTATTACATTGTTAGCGTTCCCTTAGTAGATTTGCTGGCCCTTTTCTTTGCCTGCCTAAGTGTATTTCCAAATGCTAAAACTGCAATTTTAAGTGAGTGTAATTCTAGAAAATCTGGACACTGAAGGAAAGTTTCATGAAGAAGGACAGAATTTTTATTTGGGTGATGTGATAAAACTACTAATAATAAAACGCTCACTTTCAAAACTAGAAATTCCCTTTTCCAATCTGAACTCAAAAGTCTTGAGATGTCCATTCCCTAGAAGTGAGAGAGCCACATAAGCTAGATTATAACCCTTGGCTCCATCCTGCGTTTTAACATGTAGATGAGAAAAGGAAGATTCCTTCTTGATTTACAACTGTTAATTAAAGTTTCTGGTTTAAGGTAACAGACTCTGTAAAGTAAGCAAACATCTAAGTTCCTGTTAGCTGAATTTCACATACTATCTGAAAATGATAAACAGATTGGGATAGTTTAATGTTAATTGAGACAGTTTAATATTGATAGATGCCAGACAGAGAGGATGTGGTTTGAACTAAGCGTTAAATGTTTTCTGAATGTTTGACATGAGGAAACCCACCTGTTCAGTGTATATAAAATGGGTGCAGGGAAATGTGTTTTGCCTCACTTTGGACCTCCACAAGGTGTTGACCTATTTCTGCTGCAGAAATAAACCTTTTCTTAACTCCTTGCTCATGTTGCTCTGCTACTTTGGACTCTCTGATGGGCAAATCTCACTCTTGTGACAGTGGCAATGCCCTCATTTTGCACCCCTCCCCTGCATAGCTGTACCTCTAGAAAATTAAATGCAGCTAATACAGGGGTGAAAGCCAGTGTGGTGCAGTGGTTTGAAATTTGGAGTATTATGACCCTCGAGACCAGGCTTTGATTCCCCATTCAACCATGGAAATCAACCAGGTGACTTTGGGCACATCATACACTCTCAGCCCCAGAAAATTCCCTGATAGGTTTGCCTTAGAGTTGCCATAAGTCAGAGGTGACTTGAAGGCACACAACAAAAAACAACAACACAGGGGTGGAAACTGGGCAGTGCTCCAGATGTTTTTGATTTGCATTTCCCATATTCCTTGCCTTTGGCTAGTTTGGCAAAGAGTGCTTGAAACTGTAGTTCAATAATATGGTGGGGGGCAGAGAGGTCCCACTTCTGCTCTGCAATGAACTCTACATGATCAAAGAGTTAAATAAAACAAAAACATCTGCAAATACATGTGGCATTTATAGTGCCTTCTTCCTTGAAGATGGCTGCTTGTCCCCTTTGATCATCATTGTTCTGGGTTTCAGTAGACTTTTATTAATGCAATACATTTATTAGATCAGTCAAATTGGCACAAAAATGCATTGCAAGTTTTGATTGGTCTAATAAAGGTAGCATACTAATATGAATTTTGGAATTTTTTCTTATTTCCAGCACAGTCTTCTTTGTCCTTTTTATACCACTAGACTTTGTTTCTGAGCCCCATGATAAGAAAAGAATGCAGACCATTTGGTATTTCATTCTGCATAATGCTCCAAGTGTCTTCATGACCATGACATAGCAGGAATCCTGTTTTAAATCATTCTTTTCCCCAGCAGACATTAAACAGCACCACTCTGCAAACAGCTGGCAACTGAGAATGCTGACACAGGAAGGACATTCCACAGCTGCTGTCTTGCTCAGATTTGTGACACCCAATACCAATAGGGGAAGGATGCTTTAATGGGAAAAAGAAGAAAAATTCTCCACACATACAGCTTGATTCTGTAAGTTACTTCACTAATCTGGTGGCACATACAATGCAATGTCCTAGTTCTGAGTTAAGGACAGTTTTGTTCCCTTGTGCAAACACTTGGATGTTACCCATTTCCTTGCCGTTGCTGTATGGCTATTTCTGTACAGTCCTTAATTAAATGAGCTATAGAGTGGGGCCACTGACTAACTTTGCTGGGGGACAGAAAAAATGAAATCTTTGTTCTTGAAGATCAGATACAAGTTTCCTTCAGGAAAAATAGGTCAGACAGAGGAGTATGCTACTAATCAGTTAGACAGATAACAGCAGTAGTAAGTCCAGATTTGCTCTAGCAGAAGAAACATTGACTACACGGTATCCTCTTCTTTTGTCACAGAATGAATTTGTTTTCCACAGAGAAAAATAACTAATATGTGGCTGCTCATGTTAACTGTATTAGTCTGACACTTTGAGATGCAAAGGCTTCAACCAGCATCTTATATCCCAACTTGCAGGAGCATTGGCATCTGTTACTCAGGCCATTTCGGCACTAGACTGTTATAGCGCTACTATTCCACTTCCTGTGGAATCCTGGAGTTTGCAGTTTAGGGAAGGCTGGCTGGCCTTCCAGGATTCCATAGGATATTGAAAGTGGAATAACAGTGCTATAACAGTCTAGTGTGGAAATGGCTTTAATCAATTATCCTTGACAAGAGATAGGAACTAACTGGTTAGGATCAGTTAAGCTGGATTGTTGTTGTTTTTTTAACAGAAAGGGATAACTTAATTACATTTTTAAAACTTTATTGACTGGAATTTATTTAAGTTGGAATTTCAGCAGTAACATAATTCTAGAACTGAGTTATAAATTAATTAAGTGAGAGACAGTGCTAAACAGCAAAGAAATATTACAGCTCCCACCTGGCTGTTTATCCAAAGCCCAGTTCTCTTAAAGAAACGCAGCATAGTGTAATGGCTTGAGTGCTGGACTACAACTCTGGAGACCAGAGTTTGATTCCCTACTTGGCCATGGAAACCTACTGGATGACCTTGAGCACATCACACACTCTCAGCCCCAGAAAACCCCAGGATAGGGTTGCCTTAGGATTGCCATAAGTCAGAAATGACTTGAAGGCACACAGCAGCAACAGCAACAATAACAACAACAGTTCTCTGGAGGCTCCTCCAGATGAGCCAAAAGCCTCAGGATTTGGTGAGAGTTGTACCTGTTCTGTGATTTTAAAAAATATCCATACAATGTATCTCCTGCCCCAGTTTATTTCATATGAATTTCCAGTGGCTTTTTAAATTCAGGGCAGAGAGTTAGTTTTTCTTTCTTTCCTAGGACAGCGGCGGAGCTTGGAGTGTGGGGAGGGAGGGTGGGAGAGGGCAGGGCTACATCACAAGGGGCATGGCCACTGTGCATGAGAGTGTGGCTGCGGTGCATGGGGCGTGCCCAGGGTGTGCAAGGGCATGGCTATGGGCGGGGATACTCCAAAAAATATTGCCGCCCAGGGCGAACCACTCCCCCACCCCCATTCCTACGCGACTGTACCAGGATTTTCTGGTACAGGCAGGGGTAAATTCCCATGTTTGGATCCATTTTTTTGGTTCCTTTATTCAGTCAGTCCCACTAACAATTTGTTGAGTGGGTATGAACCTTGCTACAGAGGTTTCCTGCTCACTTTCCTAACTTCATTACATCTCCAGTTACCAGACTGAACATTTCTTCCCCTGCCTTTCTTTTGCAGGTATAGTGCTAAAGTAGTATAGCACTTTACTACTATGACTACAACATTTTTTAAAAAAAATAGATATGAAAGCTGAGGGATATGGATACTGTGGGAGGGAGATGTTGGGTCCATGGAGGGGATGAGAGGAGAATGGAGGGAAAACAAACCCACAGTACAGTTAACCATACCTCAAGCAGGAAAAAAAAAAAGAGTGGGTGAAATCCTGATTATATTTATGTAGAGCTACCATATTTTCATAGAATCATAGAAATGTAGAGTTGGAAGAGACCACATGGGCCATCCAGTCCAACCCCTTGCCATGCAGGTACACCCTCAAAGCACTCCCGACAGATGGCCATCTAGCCTCTGCTTAAAAACCTCCAAAGAAGGAGACTCCACTACACTCCGAGGCAGCAGATTCCACTGCCGGGCAGCCCTGACTGTCAGGAAGTTCTTCCTGAGGTTCAGGTGGAATCTCCTTTCCTGCAGCTTGAATCCATTGCTCCTTGTCCTGGTCTCTGGAGCAGCAGAAAACAAGCCCTCTCCTTCCTCTACATGGCATCCCTTCAAATATTTAAACATGGCTATTTTGTAAACAAACAAACAAACAAAAAGAGTACACATTTACTGACTAATTCAACCACCAATCACTCTGAGGACTCTTATTTTAAAAACCCCTACTATATAAGTTGTGACATTTGCTATTAGAAATATTCTTACCTTTCATTGTACCTTAATAAGAATTTTTAATTGATTATGTAGCAATATTCAATAATACCAGCAACTGAGCTGGCTGCAAATGAATTTTTGAGACCTAATTGTAAAATGAAGTGTGATCAAATGATCACAAATAGTCTGCTATGAAACACATTGGTGTATGAGACTCTCGTATCTGTACAAATAAAAACAATTACCTAGTGGTCAGTTTCTTTCAGGTGCACTTTGGTCTTCCTTCTGAAGCTGACTAGCCCAGCCTTATTTCTCTGTGGAGCTTATCTTCTTCAACAACTGCTTATTGCTTAAGAGGTAGGTGTGGAATGTTTTGCAAGTAATGTGCCTATACAGTAGGCCCTCCACATTAGCTAGGGTTAGGGGCGCAGGACCCCTGCAGAAGTGGAAAAATTACAAATATCATAATGTATGTGCTTGCCTGTAGGAAGGGGCCTGGGGCATAGTGGGGAAAATGGGCACCAGGGTCCAAAGCAAGTCAGAGAAAGGAGAGGGAAAGGGAGTGAGTTGACACGCTGGCCCTATACTTCTTCCCTCTTGCCCATCTCCTTTCTTGGCTATGTGTGTGGAGGCATCTAATGAGAGTTTGTGGTGCTGAGAAATTGCGTTGCAATCCATCCTTAGCTGGCCAGGCAATCGCTGGTGGATGAAGACGAGAGGCAGGTTTTTAAAAAGGCTGAGCAGCTTCATCAGAGCTGCAGAGAAGGAAAGTTCCCTCAGAAAGGAAGCCCTTGAGGTGGGTAAGGGGTCAGGGTTCAAATAAACTCAGAAATAATTACAGCTGTGAAAGTCAAATCCACAAATCTGGAGTGCCAACTGTAATCATATTGGACTAACAATATCCCTCATAGTGATTCCAAGGACTTTTTTTATTTGCAAATGTAAGTGGGAAATCAGAATCAACCAAAATCAAATCAAATCAGATAAATAAAAAGAAACGACAATAGCCTAAGTAAACAAGTCTCTTTGGTCCAGCATATTCTGCTTTCGGCCTTTAAGACTTGTAAGTTATTCTTATAACTTATTCACTTTATTTTTGAAAAAAGGAAGTAGGTAACGAACATCTTTTTTCCTTAGATATTTAAAATATCTCGAATTTGCTATCTCATGTTTAGCCTCAATTCTTTTAATGATCTTGCTCTTTCTGTTCTCAGTGATGTGATGCTTCATGATCCTACATTCCCTGGAAATACTGCACTCAGTTTTTTGCAAAGCTGAAATGTTTTTGACAAAAAAGGGGTTTTGACAGGGTTGATGAGAAACTAGTTTGTCAAAGTCAAAGTCAAACTTTATTTTACGGTCCATAGACCCAGCATAACAAAACCATCCAATGGTACGGTATAGATAAAATACACCTACTAAAAATAGGATACAAATATATAAATAGGATAGACTATGGATAGGATATAAAAGCATGAAAATAGAACATAAATGCATAAAATAGTATTAAAAAGTACATGAAGTAAATTAAAATCATAGATAATATGGATTATTAGGTAAAATATAAATAGGTGTTCATCAAGTCCCTCTCATTGGTGCAATAGAATTGGGTTGATCTTAAAGTGCATTGCCAGTATCCTGGCATATTTTTAATACTTCTCTCTCTCTGATCTTAATAGCTGACGACAGAAATTTAGCAACTGATAGGGTTAAGTTTGGACATATGTCCTCCAACAGGACTTTTACATAGAATTTTTCCGAATGGCCCAGCATACAGCTCAATAAGGGAGAAGTCAGATGATGGCGACTCTGACTATAGAAAATACAAGATTGTAAAATATGCAACATTGAGTCAAGATCTTGTGACCCACAAGGACAAACTCTTGATGAAGTGGGCAACCCAGCAAATCTGCCAAAAAGTAATTCTGAGGGGAAAGCATTGCATCTGGCCTTAGGGAATAATGTGCAATAGTTTGGCATAGTCAAGTTATTTAAATAAGTAGCCTGACAGAAGGGTCCCACATACTGAATATTTAAAGAACTAGGTGAGCAGAATGAGATGGACTTTGCCTGAAGATTACAAAAAGCAATATCTCGTAGTCTTTGCTTAATAGATTTTAGTGCTGTCTCATGACCCAAGTTAAAGAACGAGGATGGAGAGAGGCCGATAGTAGACCACCTGCTGACATAGTTATCTGATGGAAGATGGCCTACTAGATCTTTGCCACACTTGAAGACAAACACTTTGATCCATTGTTTGAATGCTAGCATCCAGGCCCTTGTACAAAGAGGGCTTTCCCCTGTTTCCAGTAATAGGCTTTCCAGTTTTTAATGCAGTGATTTTCCTGAATTTCAAAGGCAATTTCACATAAACTTAACAGTTGTTTTTTTCTTCTTCTAACTTATATGCAATAGAACTACAGTTTATTTTTAAATGTAACCCCTTATTAATAACTTTCCTATCCATCTCCTTGACCAAGTGTGGAAATTAATAATAATAATAATAATAATAATAATAATAATAATAATAATAATAATAATAATTCTTCTTCTTCTTCTTCTTCTTCTTCTTCTTCTTCTTCTTCTTCTTCTTCCAGTGAGGTCTGCCTTGACATATCAGGATGGCAAATCTGTCAAACAGCAACTTCATGTACTAGAAAGGGTTAAGTTACCACCATTACAGCTTTGTTTTCTTTGGCTGTTTCACAGATTTCATGGTACTTTCTGAGACTGTTCTCATGTTGCTCGTTGGACTTTGTCCCATAATCTGTGGTTTGGATAGTTTCAGGAAGGAACTGAGGAAATTTGCTTTTCAGAAGGTAATGTCTGTCTAACATAGCCAAGCTACTGTTGCATAGAGGAAATAGGTTCTGAGTTTGCGTCACATGATGAAACTTTTAAGCAGCCCCTTTCTAATGGATTGGTTTCAGTATAACTGTCTGTGTCTGACCTGTTGTCTTTCATTGAATTCTTGTTACACTTTGAAAAAATCATGAATATTTCTATCCTTCCCCCCTCCCAGTACAACACTCAAGCTGACTCTCAAAATAAGGTTGCACTGGAAAATCAGTGCACCTATACTCTTTGTCCTTGGTGTGTGAGCATTTGTCTGCATTAATATCCTTCAGCATACTGATACATGCTTCCACACCTGAATACATTCTGTAGGAATCTCAGATTCCCACAAATGTTGCATGAATTCACAAGATTCAAGTTTCAATCCTGCAATAATGCACATTTTCCCACTAGTACTGGGGGCCAGTACAAGGACAGGCAAAGAATGACAGGCAACTGTATGTTCTTTTAGTGAGAACCAGCATAGTGTAGTGGTTTGAGTGTTGAGCACTGGGCTATGACTCTAGAGACCAGAGTTTGAATCCCTGCTCAGCAATGGAAACCCGCTGAATGACTTGGGCAAGTCACACTTTCTCAGCCACAGAGGAAGGCAAAGGCAAACCTGCTCTGAACAGATCTTGCCAAGAAAACCCTGTGATAGGTTCACTTTCAGGTTGCTGTATTTTGGAAATGACTTGAAGGCATGCAACAATGTGTTCTTTTAAATTCCAAAACAAGAGATTTAGCATAATGTTTTTTTAAAAAATTATTAAGAAAATTTGATTAACCAGGATTCCTGGAGTGCAGATTTTGGGGGAAAATCATTAACCAGGATTCTTGGGGAGCAAATGATCCTCAAAGATTTCATAACAACTATCTTTTGCTTCCTCCTCCTCCTCTATTTTCTACTTCTCCTGTTGCAAGTCCTGCTTCCATACATCTTGATGTACATCCAGGTTAGCAATTGAAGCATTTCCTTGCATGAAGTTGGAGCAAGGCAAGGGACCAGAAATGTTTTTTCAAAAAGTTGCCAATTCTATTTGATGACTTCTAGTGACAAAGGTGGTGACAAAATAAACATTACAAATCTTGAAAGCTCTTAATCAGAGTCTATTAGAGCTTCATGAGAAAGCTAACCAACTCTGAAAAGCTACTATTATCCTATTAAATAGGTAAAAACTAATAAACTGTGTGGTCTGGGTTTCAGATGGCAATAAACATCTGGTGCAATTTGATCAGGAAGCTTCAAATTTTATCACTCTTCCTCCCATAATCCTAGCACCCAAGGTCAGAGAAACAAGATCTGTTATCCCACTACATGTTTATGGAAGCTTGCAGACAATGCAGAGAAACATCTAGGGAGTATGAAATTAAGTCTAACAATAATACTGAGTTGTGAATACAAACAACAACAACAAAAAACAGACTACGAAGTGTTGGAAAGTTGTACTTTTGCATCACTGGATCAATATCGCTGCGGGATGGGATCCATAGGTCTCCATGGTATTTTTATAGTTCTTTCTCCAGATTCATTAGTGCTGTTTATATATGCCTAACCAGGATGATTATTAATAAAATAACATGTATTGATCAAACATGTATTGATCAGAACAGGCATACTTGAAACTTTGAAAAACCCTGTGTGAGAATAATTCTGGAGTGAGCTATTTCATTCTGTGGATGGAAAATTTCTGTGGTTTAACAGCAAGTCATTTTTAAGACTCTCTCCTGCCCCCAGGTAGAAGTGAAAACTGTCCACAGAAATCAATGATGTGATTAGATTCAAGAATGTTTAACCTCCACAGCCACAACACTAGAAACAATGTGAGGAGCTTATATATGAGAATCCAGGTATTTCTTGTGAAAAATGTTTTTTAAAAGAAAAAGAAAAAGTGTAAACAAAAAAAATAAAGTAGCCTTGCCAATACAAATTCCAGTTATGCCCATACTGCAGTTGAAGGAATAAGGGTGAGGGAAAATGATTTTTGACAGCTGCAGTTTGACCCATATTACAGTGCAGTGAGACTGACTTTAGTTTGGACTTCCCACCAAAAACTCTTTCACACATAATACACATACACACACGTTGCTATGAAATCCAGTCTCCTAGCAAGAGGGTGGCCGTGGGACCTACTTTGCAGAGGGCGTTCAAAGGTTGTCATTCGCAGAGGGCAACACTTTGTATGGAGGCATCATCCATTTGAAGGAATATTCAGTCCAATCCAAGGAGAAGAGAAGGTTTGAAGCTGCCATTTGGTAGTTTTCATCTGAACAGTAGGTTGAGCAGGCAGAAAAGGTACCCATTATGGTAATGTGCATTTGATCTGCACTTTTTTAAAAAAAATTCTGAATACACATCTATACACATAAATTAGTGCATGCACATTGAATGTAAATCTATGTCCTTTTTTTGCCTGGTTTTTTTTTTTCCCCCTATGTAAAAGGCTACCTTATCTGACAGATTTTAGTGCTGTGGAAGAAGGGCGGCTAGGACCAGTTTGTGGGAACCCTAGGAGGCATATCTTTGGTGCCTGTCCTCATCTGATGGTCTTTGGGTGGTGCAATGAACAACTCCATTGGTAGCAGCAGAGCTTCAGAGGGTACCATGCACCTGGGAGCTGCCATTATAATTTTCCACAGTGCCCCCGAATGAGGCATAACCTCCAAATGTCTGGGTTTGGTGGAGACAATCCCAATTAATCCTCTGTTGTCTCTCTTTCTGAGCTGCTTTTAAAAAGTCCTTGTTTCCTTCTCCTCCTTTCACTTCTCCCTTTTGTCCTCAGGTTACTTTAACTGCTGTAAACTGAGTTCAAAAGAAAAAGTAGCTTACACTTGTGATGAAGTTCTGGGGGCCTGGCTATCTGCAGTGTTAAGTCAGCCTGGAAGCAGGTTGCCAGGCAACCGGAATAGCTCCTCATGAGAGAAACCCAGTCCAGTAGTGAGTGGGAGGGGCTGGTGGCTGAGAGAAAAAAGGTTATATAAAGCCAAATACCTATTGTTGATATTTAGTCCTTCAGGGAGATTCCTAATAAGAAGCTGGGGAGCTGAGACCCTTAGCCTGTCAGAAGATGTGACTGTGTGGTTAATTCTCAGTTTAATCCTAGTGACAGGAAGCAGAGTAATTGAACCCCAGTAAAATGTGGGCCATTTCCGCACGAGGCGAGGGAATCGATCTGTGCCGTTACTCACCGGATCTTCTGGCTCCTCGGTCTAGTCCAGGGTGAATCGGAGCACTGCTCCGGCTTCCAAAATGGTGGCTTCTGGTTGGTCATGGGTCCCGACCAACCGTGAAGCTCACCACGCCTAAAGCCCACCCTCCGCAGATCGCAGGCTTGCATTGGTGTGAGCTTGCAAATCTGCACAAGGGAGCAGGTATACAATGGCGTGCTCCGGAAAAATGAGAAACCTCTTTTTTCCGGTCTTTAAAAAGCATGCTGGAGGACCAGTTGGGGGCATTTCAGAGCAGACTGATGCCCTTTCCGCACATGGGAAAGGAACCGCGCAAAAACGGTACTCACCGGACTTCTTCAGCGTCCGTGCGAGTCCGTCAGGACAAGGAGCAGTGCGAGCTCGTCACTCTGCACTGCTCCGGTGTCCAAAATGGTGACTTCCAGTTGGTGGAGGCTCTCCACCAACCGGAGAAGCTCACCAGCCAAAAGCCTGCCCCCGGCAGATCTGCATGCACGCACTAGTGCGCGCCTGCAAATCTGCACCGGAGCGTGGCGATGGAGCGACATGGGGTCGTGCACTCCGTGCTTTTTAAAAACCTCTTAAAAGAGGTTTTTAAAAGGACGCTGCGCGACCAGTTCCAGTTGCTCCGGAGTGGACTGAGGTGCGGAACTACGAAAAGTAGTACACCCCAGTCCACTCCACAGTGCAGAAGACCTCCATTGGAGGTCGCTCTGCACCGTTTTAATAGGCCGGTGAGGAAAGGGCCTGAGGTGCGGATCTCCGGTAAGTAGTCCAAACCTAGTCTGCTCCAAGGTGCAGATGACCTCCGTAGAGGACACACTGCACTGTTTTAATTCCCCCGTGTGGAAAAGGCCATGGTCAGAAACTGCGACCTAGATTGAGGGTTGAGCTTTTGGTTAGAGTGTAGCCAAACGGTTGTTCTATGAGAGTCTAAAGATACAAGTGAACTGTCTAAAAAGTGCACTGAAGAAATGTACATGATCTGAAATGTACATAAAATGTACATGAAATGTACATAAACTTTAGTACTCTATTCTTATTGCTATTTAAATACAAGTTTCAGTTTATTTTTGAAAATGCTACTCAGCTGAGTAGTATACAGTACTTAAAGTAACACAGAAAAAATGCTACCGTAAAGTTATTAAGTAGTTCTAAACAGATATTGAAAATTCTCACTCTTTTACACAAAGGTGGTGTTATAAGTGGGGGAGGCATTGCTGTTTGGTTAAGACAGGACACCTAATCAGAATAGGAATTGCCACACCAGTCTAGGAGAAGTAAGGGGCTGTCACAACACTCAAATAACTCAACAAGGAGAAGAAGAAAGTAGGGACAGAATCTTGACCTTCCCAGTAGACTCAGGCACGAGCAAATTGGCAGCCTCTCCTGGCTTGTGTGTTCTTCCTTAGTAATAACTTCTGTCATCTTGACCACATTCCGAGATTGCTTGGCTATGTGCACTTCAGTTTTCATGTGTGAAATATTAGAAGGTATGGTGACAACATACTGGGCACACAGTAAAATGGCAGTAAAAATGGCAGCTGGACTGAGTTGTACATATATGGGAATCTGCAGTGCAGACATCAGTGGTGAGATTTACCAGAATATTTGGGGCCCTGCAGCTGCCCAGGGATACCAAGTGTTGATCTCAAGCCTGATAGAGGATCTGGAGTATCAGGACATTTTCCCCTGTTCAGAATATCTGATTACATTTTGCTTTGTGTTATGTGCCTTCAAGTCAACTCCAACCTATGGCCATAGGGTTTTCTTGGCAAGGTATATTCAGAGTGTTATTATTCGTTTCCTCTTAAGATCAGAGAGCATGACTTAACCAAGGCTACCCAGAGGGTTTTGATGACTGAGCAGAGATTTGAACCCTGCTCTACCAGAGTCCCAGGCCAACACTGAAACCATGCAGGCTCTTCATATATGCTAGTTATAGTCTGCAAACTATTTATATGATTCTTAGGGATGCCTTGTAGCCAGGGGTGGTTCATGCTCTGAGCAGAGTGGCTATTTCATCCCACAGCAGCACAACAAAGTGTCTCCTCTTCTTGGACCACAGGGTAGCTGTGATAATAATAAAATAAATAGGCAAGCAAATACCCAATATTGGCAGTGTTACCATCCTCTTACCAAGTCATGCAGCTCTGCAATGGAGAGATCTCGCGTCCATTGTTTTTAAGCCTGCAGTTCTCTAATACTAGAGAATCAAAATGTCAAAGAAGCTGCACAATGATACTTAATGTGTATGAGACAGATTTGTGGCATGTGTAATTGAAGGGCAGGAAAGAACCTTTTTTAGTCAAAATTTTGCTTATATAGCTTTTGCTCAGGTACTAAAACTGTGCTGCATTTAGTTTATGCTTGCTCTTTCCAGGACATCTGTGCTATCAATGGGCATTACTCATTCTGGAAACATTTTGTTCTTTAACTCCACAGGAAACTCCAAGACAGCATTTGGCAAGCTTGAAATCTTTACCACCAGCTGAAAACATCAGTGCTGTCTCAACATTTCCTGAATCAAATTATCAAACGCCAAGAGATCAATGTTTTTTTCTGAATCATTCATAAATCTATGATTTTAACTCTTTCGGCTGCCAAGAATATTTAATTTCACCGAGGAAAACTCGGTAATGGCACAGTGGTAGCCCCACAGACCTGAATTTCAATGTAAACACTGCTTTTGACTAGTGGCAATTGGTGGCCTCCCTGTCAGTGAGATGGTGAACCTGCTTCAGGTTGAATTTATTTTGGTCATAAGGTTGAGTACCTTGGATACACTTGCATGGTGAAGTGGTTGGACTATACCTAGAGGACAGAGTTCGATTCCTTGCTCTGTCCATGGTAATCCATTGGGAGACCTTGGGCATGTCACATACTCTCAGCCCCCAGAAAACCCTGTGATAGGGTCATCTTAGGGTCACTGTAAGTTGGAAACTACTTGGAGGCACACAACAACAACAGCAGCCTTGGATAGCTCTTTGAAAATAAAGTAAAACCCACAGTGGTATCCCCTAGTAATTACTGTAAGTTCTTAATAGTTGAGAAGCAATATAACTTAAGTACATAACACAAGAACACAAAAGAATAAGAAGAGTGCATGTGGTCTGGCATCCTGCTTCCCACAGTAGTCAACCAACTGTCCCCCACTGAGGCCCAAATGTGGCATGTGAGGGCAGTAGCTTTCTCCCATTGTTCTTTCCTTCTAAAGGGTATTCATAGGTACCCCATCTCTGATCCTGGAGGTAAAATACAGCCCTCATCACCAGTAGCCATTTCATTAATGTATTTTTATGGATTTATCTTTTCCTCTTTTGAAATCAATCTTAGCTATTGTTCATCACAACATCTAATCATAGCAGACCCCACAGGTGTATGAAGAAGTATAAGGGCCAGAGTGGTGTAGTGGTTTGAGCATTAGGCTACAGCCCTGGAGACCAGGGTTCGATTCTGCGCTCAGCCATGTTACCCCAAACATAGGTGCCACAAGGACCACTCCTTGTAAAAGTGAGGAATGAATTAGCTCAAAATCAGGAGGCTAACGAGAGGGGGCAACTTAGCGAGACCTTTCTACTAATATTTATGGGCTCATGCAGGAAAAGAACCAGCCAGAGATTCAAAAGTAAACTAAAAATGTGTTTTATTGAGGGGAATTCACAAACAGTCAAACATTCACACACACACAAGAGGTGACTGAAGGTTAAAGGGAGGAAGAGTTGTGGATAGAGAAGCTGAGAGTTTGGGGTTATAATTACCAATCCAGAATAGTAGTGAAGAAGTTGAACTGTGGCTTAGATTTGTGTCTAAGGGCAGAACAGATCAGGATTCAGGGTGACATAGTGGGGTCCAGCATTTCATCTGACTGCCTCTGACTTCTCAAAGCCAATGGCTTTTATACTCTATTCCCCCCCCCCAAGAGGTGTGAGTTAATTGTTTTCTGGCAGAGTAAATAAAAGGGGTCTGGAGTAGACTGACTATTTCAATATCTTGGTTGCATACCATGGCTAGTCCAGGCTTCGGTAGGATATGCACACAGCAGAGGTGCTTGCTTCTGCACTTGGCACCTTCTTATTTTCTGAGGTTGACAGCTGATAAGATTAGCTCAGAGCCATTAGGTCAGGCTTTACTATCTGGCCATGCTGGGGTCATCTCTGACTTATTCCCAGCCAGTATCTCTTTCCACATGGGCCTTTCAGCCACAAGGGGGGAATAATTTATATTTTGTGACAATTAAACATATCAGCCAATTAATATATTTTGCCAATTAGACTATATCAAAATGCGGGGGTGTACAGCTTGGTAACAGCCATGGAAACCCACTGGGCGGTCTTGGACATGTCACACACATTTATCCCTAGAAAACCCTGTGACAGGCTCACCTTCAAGGTAAATGACTTGAAGGCACACAACAACAATAACAAGATGAAGAAGTATGTCCTCCTGTCTATGCTGAATATCTCATCCTTTTGCTGCATTGGATGACCCCAGGTGCTATTATTATGAGGAAAGGAGAACAACGTTCCTTGATTCAATTTCTCTACACCATCTATATGTTTCTATACCTGGAGTCCATTCACACTGTACAATTGCACCACTACAATTCCACCTTAATTGTTATGGCTGCATCCTGCAGAATCTTGGTGTTTGTAATTTGGTGAGGCACACAAGCTCTCTGGCTGAGAATGCTAAATACCTCTCCCTAAGTGAAAGACAGCATATTGTAGTGATCTGAGTGCTGGACTATGATGCCAGAAGACCAGAGTCCCACACAAACACGGAGACCTTAAACAAGTCCCATTTCAGCCTTGGAGGAAAGAAATGGCAAACCTCATATGAATAAATCTTGCCAGGAAAACACTATGATAGAGTCACTATAAGCCGGGGATGATTTGAAGACACAAAACTGAATATCCAAGCATTCCATATAGTGGAACGGTGGCCATTAAAGTGGAATCATATGACTCTAATTCTGTAATGTGAAAGAGAGCCTAGTCCAAGTCCTGCCTCTAAGCATATCAGAAATACGTTAAAGAGCTCCAGATATGCCTTTCCTCAGAGATGAATTTCTCTAGCCTCGTGACCATTTTTCTTTACCTTCTCCAGCTCTACAGTGTTCTTTTTGAGGTATCAGAAGGTTAACCGTGCAGAGCAGGGTTGCCAGATTGAAAACTGGAATGGGCTCCTGTACCTTTTCAGGATGGTATAGAAGAGGAAATTTTAGCAGGTGTTGTTTGTGAGCCGGGTGTGTGACAATCAATAACTATTGAAATTCCCTCTTCTTTATCACTGTCAAATGCATAGGAGCCCTCTTCAGTTTTTAGGACAGAGTGTTTCAAGTTGAATTATGTCACAGATTTGTATAAGAGCAGAACAATTTGGGCTGTTTCATTTTCAACTACTTTTCTAACAATCTCTATTATGGGATGTTCCCTTTTCATAGCAGCAACAAATTGGTTTGACCTTTTCAGAGAGTATTCACCACAACCTCAACTACTCTTTCCTGGTCACTCATCAATCAGCTCAGACCCCAGGAATGTATATGGGGTTGGGATCCCCCTCCACCACCAAATCAGTTGTCATTTTATTGCCTATTCACCATCCTTTTGGAGTGTCTTGTAATTCTGGTCCCTTTTAATCACCCTGAATAATTTTATGATAAGCTTATGATTTTAGGGTTGTATCACCCTAAACTGTAGTAATTTGACCACTGGTGCTCATGAACAGTGCTATTTTTGTCTTAGTGAATCCTTTCGGCATATGCTTCAACTGACCCAGTCTGGCAGGGACAATCGCAGTTTACCATCTGTTGTCCCATTTTATTCAGCTACTAGCGTATTTATCCGGTGTTTTCTTCTCTTCTCCAGTACCTGTAACTTTTCCCCATATTTACCAATGCAATCTGTATCCAGAGTTATTTACATACACAGCTTGAGTTCCTGAGGGAATTCACTGTCCTCTTCCTTGCTGCTAGGCCTCATCTCCATAGCAACCAGCCTATTCCAGTACTTGTAACTTATCCCCATAGTCCCCAATACAATCTGTATTCAGAGCTGTTAACATGCAGAGGTTGGGTTCTTGAGGGAATACAATGGCCTCCTCCTTGCTGCTAAGCTTTGTCTCCATAACAACCTGCCTATTCCAGTACCTGTAAATTATCCCCGTATTCCCTAATCCAATCTGTATTTAGAGTTGTTAACATACAGAAGGTTTGGTTTCTGAGGGAATACACTGCCCTTCTTCTTGCTGGTAGGCCTCATCTCCATAGCAACCAGCCAAAGGCCCAGGAGCTCTCTGGCTGAGAATTCTAAAGGCTCCTCCCTAAACTGTCAACTATAGGATTCCTTAGAATCTTCAAAGCCAGCCAATCATATGAGGTCTTCGCCTGCCTAATGCAGACAAACAGACAAAGGTGCAAACACTGAGTTTTATATAGTAGATTTTAAAAATGTCCCCGTTTCTTCCTCTTCCTTCCACTTTCCATCTCTATCACCAGCTCAGTGCATCACACTGAGTTCAGTGTGCAGAGATAGTTTTCACTCATTTAGCCCAGCAGGGAAGAGCGGAGAGAAGGGTCTTCCCAGTATGTTCAAGCAAAACAACTGCTGCAACTTTTCCTAACTTGTATGTTCTTCCTCATTTATAGCTTTTACGGCTTTTGACCACACTCTGATGTTGCTCAGCCATGAAAAGCCTCCTTTTTTCACTGTGAAATATTGAAAGGTATGTACCCTAAACACACCAGATCCCATCTGATCTTGGAAGCTAAGCAGAGTCAGCCCTGGCTGGTACTTGGATGACAGATTGCCTTTGAATACCAGGTGATGTAGATTATATTTCAGGGGAAGGAACTGGCAAAATTGGCTCTGAGTATGTGGTGGGTCAGCCTAGATGACCTCTAGGTGTGAGGGAAAAGCAGTTAATTTTCTCTGCAGTTGAAGTCCCTCTGTGTTTGAAAGGAATACGACAGAACTCTGTAAGATAGAATGTTAGGGAGGATGGAATGTGGCTCGCTGTGCTTCCTTTACTTTGCAACATTTGTAGGATTACGCTAGAGAATGGTGGGAACCTTTATACGCATCAGTTTCCTTTCTTGAGCATGTGATGATTGTACTGGAAAATGTATAAATTGCTGTGAACATGAAGAGGTGGGGCTCAGACTTTTGGGAACGATCCCACTGAGACATTGTGCCGGCTACAATAAACGTTTTTCCTTAATCCGTGGGTCTCTATCTCTGTTCTGTAACAAGTATTTCTTGCTTAAGCAATCCCTATGAAATACATGGGGTTACCGTAAGTTGATAGGTGACTTGAAAGCACATACACACACACAGATGTTTCTGCCATCATAGCTGATGAGATGAAAAGCTCCTTGAATCAAGCCTAGAAACTTTGACTATAGAGGAAAACTGATACAGTAATTTGCTGCCTAATTCTGGTGGCAAAATGCAAAAGTGAGAGGTTGTCTTGATGAATTTGACAGAGGGTTTTGGGGCTCCTAGGGATAGTTGCAAAAACAGGGATTGGGGCTGCATGTGTCCTACAGTCTGCACTTTCTCCACCCCTGGGGGATTAGAGCCTCTATGTTTCCCATTTACAGGGAGAGGGAGGTCCCACTCACTTCAGCTGAACTCAGCAGTGTGCTGAGGCTCCGACAACATTTAGAAAAGGTACCCGTATACCGAATCAGGCTATTGCTGTATCCAGCTCAGCGCAGACTGGCACTAACAATTCTGGGTTTCAGACAGGAGTTGTCCTTCCTCAGCTCTACCAGCAACTGAACTTGAGAAATTCTGCATGCAGAATGTGTGTTGTGACCCAGAAGTCTAGTAGTGGCTTAGACATGGTCATGGACTTTGAAGCTGTGGAACTATTGATGGCAGCAGAAGAAATTTCAAGCACAAACACCACTGGAAAGTGAAAAACATCTGAATCCAAAGAGCCAGAGATCTCCATGCTTGAAATCTTTGTGCCTAAGACCCATGTGCAGTCACTGGAGTGGGTACACTGATGTCAGCCGTGTCCTGGCACAGTTCTTGAACAGATAGAGGAATGCTGGGCCCATCCCTGTAGGGCCTCCAATTTTACAGGAAGCCTGGGAGAGATATCTGTGGCCAAAAGGAATCAAAGGTCTTAGCTGAGCATGAGACATTGTTGGAGCAAGATGCTCACTTGAATCTTTCCTAACAGCTTCACTATCTCACCTGCCTCGTTGTCTTTCATGGGCTTCCCCCAACTTGCTGGACCACAATACCATGTGATCCACTGCTGAGTTACAGGACAGCATCTGACATCCTTAACTAAATACACATGCATAGGTTGCATTACATGTGCGGAGTTAATTTTCTGGATAATTGTTATGCTCTAGACCCAGGACTCAGGTACAAACACAGACAGAATCCTTCCCAACAGCGACAACACAGAACAGGACCATACTTAACTGCAGTCCAGCATAGGTGAGAAATGGAGAGTCCATGAGACTTAAAGCACTTATATAGAGAAGATGCATTAATTATACAAACAGCTGGAAGAGACTGCTGGCTAACAAATACAAGAAATGAGGTGGGGAGAACTCCATTGCAGACAACTGGCACTTCTGGTGGAAGCAACTTGTTCTTCTTTTGATCCTTGGCTTGTGTTCCTGGGAAACTTTGACCATTCCTTTATGTGCTGACTATGCTTCTGGGTGCTCCCTTGAACTGACACTCTGAATTTATTACTGACTGTACTGCTGAAACAAAAATGGTAACTGTCTGATAAGCTTTTGTAAACCTTGCCTGTGGCTGCTACTATAGACTTTACTGGATCACTGTGAACCATGGAAGGCTTTCTGGATAGGACAATAATGCACAAGGGTTGCATCACGTTGACAGTGTCAGAAGTAGAGTTCTGCATATAGAACCACTGTATATGTGGATGCACATCACTGAGTAACACAGAAATGTGCATTGCATATTGCTGTCATCCTACATTGTTGTTCAGTTCAAGGACAGCACATTGAAAGCTTAACTTAGTTCCACTGATGAACCCCAAGCATACTGTAGAGTCAAGTAGGATATTGGCTACAGTCTCTCTCAGCTTCTTTGACCACAAAAGACTTTCCTGCTCACTATAGTGGAGAGTTAAACTACATGCATTAAACTCATTTTTCAAGCTAGAGCACATTGAGGGCACTGAATTTGTGTATACTGATGTCTAGTTTCCAAATATAGATTATTCTGGCAATTTCCTACCAGACAGTGTAACTTCTTAAGTGGTAATTCTAGAAAGCTGAACCACTATGTATTCTCCCCATTTCTCACTGCTGTCTGTTCTCCCTTCTCTCTCCCTCCACCTCTCCCTCTATATTTGTGGACATTTGATCTAGATGTGGTGGTAGTGATTTTCTGGGTTACTCAACTCCAAACAAAATCAAGGCAGATGACATGGAGATGACATATAATTATGTTAGGTTTCCACTAAAATTTCTATATTTAGTAAAAAGACTTAAAAGTTGAAATGTACAAGCTTATCTCTGGTATTCCTAGATGTTTTATTTTGGGTAGATTCAAAGAATTACAGATTACAATGACAAGATGATTTTATAGAGGCATAATCATTTATAAGACTGACACATGTATCTTGGGTTCATTCATCTTTAGTTGGCAGGAAAATCAAATTTGGTTTGGCAACAGCATCTAGGAAAACATCGCAAATTAGACATGTTAAGGGGGAGGAGATGTTTGACTGGGAAGCTCAGGCTTTGCACTGAGAATTGGGACACAGTATAAGCCTGAATTTCAGTCTGTTTTTCCAGCCTCCTTCAACCGTTAGTGCACAATACAAACATTTACCGTCTTTAGAGTGAGCAAATGTAGTAAGAAATGAAGTTCAAGTCAAAATCTTCCTTGGAGCATTTTTTATTTAACTACCAGTAAATTCATTTTTCAGAATAACATATTAATTTCTCTGTATGTGTGTGTGTATGTGTGTGTGAGAGAGGGAGGGAGGGAGGGAGGGAGGGAGAGTAGTTAGTTTCTGGCGAACAAATAAGAGGACTGTGTCCAGAAAATCTTTTCAGAGTCTAAATTCTCAGCACTTCCATGTCTAATACAGAACCATAAAACTTTTGCCACATGTTCTTCATTTCCATCTCATTTCTTCACCCTACAATGAACACATGCCAAAGAAAGAGAAAAAGGAGTAACATGTGTTGGTACACCCCCAAACAGGAACCACAGCTGTCCATTAAATACAGTGGTCATTTCCAGCATATAAATCAATTTTCCCTGCAGTGGGGGATGTGGTGAATAATGACTGGGTTGTTTAAGAAAGCATGACTGATTTGGGATGAAGGTTCCTGCCACTCTGACATTTTCATAGTATAATTTATTGCACGCAGCATATAAAGCTGTGGTAACCAGGTCTTGTTGCCAGGCTTAATTGTGGGGAATAGCCCGAAAAGACTACATCACGGCAACTGCAGATCTTTCCCTAGCAAAAGGCACTTGAACTCCGGAGACCTTGCTAGGTTCAGTAATATGGCATCCAAGGATTTCCTCAATTGGAGTCTCCTCACTTGGCTTCTACTTCTTTCTTTTTGCCTGTGCCAAGATGAATACACGGAGGTGAGCAGAAGATCTAATAATCCGGTGGCCAAAGTGTTGCAAAGTCACCATCAGATTGGCCACAAAGGTTCCAGCAGCAGGGAATTATTGAGACAGCGGAGTCGACTTGTTGAGTGGACGGTTGAGGATGATGATGGTAATAGCCCTTCTACTGACCCAAATGCCTTGAAACCAGAGGTAGATGATGTAGCACAGACTACCTCAAACAGAGTCCAGGTACTCTGAATTAATCTTCTAAGACAAACATTTAGACAGTCAATAACTTGGTGTTTTTCTGCTTAAGACAATCCAGAGCTCCTTCAAAGAAAAGCGGTTTATTACTATTGCATACTAATGCTGTAGATCTGTTATAGGCAGATTCCTTTTCTGAACTAAGCTAGCAAAAACCAGATGGTTACACCAGAGCACCGTTTGCTATATGATCAGTCTTTTTTTTTTTTTTTTGCATCTAATCAGTTGCTTTGATTTTCTTTCCTCATTTACTGCATTAGGATATTCTAATCATGTTGGTGTTCAGGTCTCATTGTGTTCATAAGAGCTACAGTGTAGTAAATGTGATCAAATTTGCAGAGTAAGGATGCAGCCAGCCAAGGTTAAGCACTTTTAAGCACTACTGAAATCAATTTGACTTCTTTAATTTTGGATAGCTCTTATCCTATTGTTAAAGCAGGATCAAATTCTGTTAATATTACTGCAAGCATTTGAGGTATACTAGTCTGTTCATCAAAACAAAATGTCAGGCATGGATGAAGGATCATATAAACACAGGTTTATGTACAGGTTTCTCTCTCTTTTACGATTTTACAATGCATTTTATGTGCCGTATGTGATTGTTTTTTGATTTACACATATACATTGAAGTCAGCAGGGTTTATTTTTCAATAGCATTTCTTTGTAAGTGATAAGGGGAAAAAATAAGTGTTAGACTGCGGATCTTGTAAAGGAAATAACATTGTTGAACTAGTGTAATAGTACTGTAATTTAGTATGAATCTCTCCCCAACTCAGTTGACTTAGAGTTTCATGTATTCGCCATTATGTTTATTGTTGTTATAAATCTAAAGCTCTTCTAATATGATTAATGCATCTAAAATTAATTTAAATCTCTGGATTCCATTACAAGTAGATGAACATAAACAACTATGAATAAAAAAATTGCAATAGATATTATGTCTCCAAACAATTAATTAGAAAATTTATAATCTGCTTTTCTGTTTTAAAAATCTTTAATTACAGGAATATTTAAATTTAAAAATGTAATTTAAAACAAAAAATCAACAATAGTGATGCAATAATAATAAATAATTGTGTTAACCAGTAGTAGAAATGAAATGGTATCACTTCAGATATCCAAGTATGTTTTAAAATTTTAAAATTAAAATCTTGCCTTAAAAAACAAAGACTTAACCACACAATTGAGGTGATCTGCTTGATCTCAGCTACTGCTGAATTGCAAAAACTATGATATGGAGTGACTGCTAGAACGGAGAAAAAAATTCTATTGATTGTTGGAGCCAGTCCTGTCTTGGATAGAAAGAGCATCAGCTAGGGCAATGTTTTATTACTAATAGATTTCAGTGAGTTAGAACAGTACAAATGTTTGTGTGTGCGTGCGTGTGCGCGCGCGTGCGCACACAAAGCTCAGTATATCACTTGCCTGAGATGTAAAATCAGTTAGTGAAAGGATTAGTGACAGTACACATTTCTTTCTCTAATTTTTCTCTCCCATTGAAACAAGCAGGAGGGGATTAATTAAATTAGCAGGAGGGAATTAACTACTTAATCCAGGTCTGATGATAGTGTCAACTTTTTTCTGGGTGTGTTTTGAGAAAAGACAAGGGTTTAGAATCCCACAGTTCCATGACTTCCTCAACACACTTCCAACAAATGGTGGCTTCTGTGTAAATGGAAACTGGCAAATCTACTGTCGGCTTGAGTCTGAAATGTAAAGGAGCTGTTCAAGGTGCTGATTGCTACCCCACTAAATGGGTTCAATACTTTGGATAGCTACTCTAAAGTCTGTAGTAGAAGCCAGAGGAGGTTCACCACTCTCATTGATATGGGAACCGTTAGTCACTACTGTCTCCAATCCAGTTACTCAGAAATTGTGGGTTCTGGCCCTATGCCCCACAGAACATTATGAGTAGCTTAGCAAAGAGATGGAACTTTCCATCAGCACACAGGGAGGGAGGTTCTGACTCCTTAAAAAGGCAGTTTGAAGCATCCTAGAGCTTTCCAGATGCCCTTCCAGGGAATGTAAGATAGTTCCCTGAACTGAGTTGTTGGTTGACAACGTTGTGTGGTGAAATCTGCAAAGCGAGGGGATCTAGAAGAAAGAAATGGTGGGTGGGAAAGAGCTAAGCACCCTATCTGTGATTTCTCCAGTCCCAATCATCCTAGCTAGAAGGATCTTTTCCTTCTCAAAGAGTGCTGGTTGAGGAAATGATTGATTGATTGATTGATTGATTGATTGATTGATTGATTTAAAATACCTCTGTCTTGCCCTATATCAAAAGATTTTAAGGCACCATACAAATAGAATCAATGCAAGCAAGTTAAAATAATTAAAAACAATAAAATTAATTTCAATAGACTGAAAACACGTGCTGGAATCCTATACGATAAGTGCGTACTATGTAGCACCATAACAACATTGCTGTGTAGTGAATTCTGGCATGATTCTCCTGCCCTCGCCAAATCCTACTGGTGTGACAGGAAGAAAAAGGGCCCCTGTTGCAAATCCCCTTCACACCAGAGATTGCTTACGTAACGTAGGTGAGTGGGAATGTCAGGTAGATGCTTCTCAATCAACAGGGGAACAGTCCCCTGTTGCATGTTCAAAATGTTGATTAATATCCAGATTTGGGAATAAGATTTCATGGCTGCCCTATCTGCTTGTGAATACTATAGATTGCTAAAAGAATCCTCCTTCCCTTCCCTTCCCCTTCCCTTCCCTTCCCTTCCCTTCCCTTCCCTTCCCTTCCCTTCCCTTCCCTTCCCTTCCTCTTTCTTTCTTTCTTTCTTTCTTTCTTTCTTTCTTTCTTTCTTTCTTTCTCTCTCTCTCTCTCTCTCTCTCTCTCTCTCTTTCTTTCTTTCTCATATAGGTGTTTATAAATTTATAAATGCTGTTGGCCCTCCACATTTGCTGGCTTAGGGGCACAAGACCCCCACAAAAGTTGAAAAATTGTAATTACCAAAATGTGTGTGTGTCTGTGGGAAGGGGGCTGAGACAGGGAGATCAGGCACCCAGCATCCAAACCAGGGCCCTTTCCGCATGGCATTTTCCATGCAAAAGGGCGCCTGGAGCGTTGCACAATTGTGAGGAGCAATCTGCACGACGCACTCACAATCGCGTGACTCTCCAGGGGCCAGCAATCGCCAATCGCACAGCTTTTCATTTTCAGCTAGAAGCCAAAAATGGTGCACGATCGCGCATTGCTCTTGGGCCCCGCGTGCACTTAAATGGCGTGCGGAGCCTCCGGAGCCACACTGGTTGCGCTTCCGGTCCCAGGCTGCACTGCAGAAGGAAGAGGTGGGGCTCTCACGTGAGCAGGCAGCTCGTGCGAGAGCCAAAGGACCTCGGACGCAAGAGCCTCTTGCCGGAGGCTGCTTGCGCGATCTCCGCACCCCAGCACCAGAAGAAGGTAAGGTGCAGAAAGGGCCCAGTTCAGGGAAATGAGAGGGAAAGGGGGTGGGTTGACATGGTGGCCCTATACTTCCTCTCTCTTGCTCATCTCCTTACTTGGGTGTGTTGGGGGCATAGGGAGAGGGTTTGTGGTGGTAAGAAATCAGGCTGCAATCCATCCTTAGCTGGCTAGGCAGCAATTGATGGAGAAGGAGGAGGACCAGAGACAGGTTTTTAAAGGGCTGCATGGCCTGATTGGAATGGCCAAGAAGGAAGGTTCCCTTGCAAAAGAGACACTTGGGGCAACAGGGTTGGGGAAACTTCCAAATAATCAAATCTGTGAACGTGAAACCCACAAATGTGAAGGGCCAACTGCATAGAGGTTTCCTTTACTCACGCTGTCTTATCCACACATCCTGTTCTCCTAAAGATCTAACTCTACATCAATACTTCTCTATATCAAGAAAAAAACCCCCCAATATATATATTTAAAGATATCACTAGAGATCAAGATTCATACCCAAAGGGACAATCAGTAGAAACAACAAAATACCAATTATTTTTTTGTGTTCCACTGCCATAAGTAGCAAGAATTATTATTTGCAGGACCAGTTTGCTTTTGCAAATTAGACTGCTAAAGATTTACAGTTTTATAGAACAACCCTTAATCAACTGATTGGTTAAACAAATTTATTTTTAAAACTCTAACTGTGTGGCCTTTCTAAGTTTGGAAGTATAGGCTGACATCCTGTTAGGCTACTACAACGCCATAAGTTAACTGTTTAACTGTTTTGTGTGCATATTCATGATCATAGCACCATTGCCTTAACTGTACATGCCTCCAAAACCTGCCTTGAAAGTGAGGCAGCCATACTGAATGCAGGAGATATATGTGGTACTGTTGAATAGGGCACCAAAGAATGGTGCATCCAGGTGCTAGCAGGAGCGGGCTGGATGCATTATCCTCCAGCACCCATCTCGCCAATGTCACAGAACTCCTTCACTCAGTACAGCTGCCTCATTTTTAAGGTAAGTTTTAGGTGGTCAGATTGGAAGAGAGACATAACTATGACATTGTAGATACGTATCCCATGAAGAATCTTGGCCTTGGTTTATAATGAACTGCATCCTATTGGTACTCCCAATTTGATGGGATCCATTGAATCTGTTCTTGATCGGTGAGTCAACATTTATGTAAATCCTTTTGCTACTCCAGGTGGGACACACAATAGGATTCAGATAATTGTGCTGAGCCAATCTTAGAGTGAAGGTTTGGCCCTATCATTAGGCAGAATGAAGTGGATCCATCAAGAAGCAAATGATGGGTAATATGGAGATGAAAGTTTCCCAATGCAGCTTCCTTCTGCTGGACAACAAAATTGTGTGTTGCATGTGGCTTGCCTTGCACTCTCAATTTCAAGGTAGCCTACTGCCCTCATGTGCAGCAGAGGATACTGACCCAACTGCAAGTCTACTCAGTGGCTGGAGACTATGTTGTCTTTGACCTCAAGCTGCAAAATGTCCTGGGTCAGCCCTGCTTCTGTAAGCCAGCTGAAATCAATCAAACTACACTGATTTCATGTAAAGTCGAAGGCTTTCACAGCTGGAATCCATAGGTTGTTGTGGGTTTTCTGGGCTTTGAGGCCGTGTTCTATTAGTATTTTCTCCTGACATTTTGTCTGCATCTGTGGCTGCCATCTTCAGAGGATCTGGTGGCATGGCAGTGAGACAAAGTGTACATACTTATGTAGTCCCCAGGTGGGAGGGAGCAATTTGCATGTGTTACAGCTGGCCTGTGTGATGGTCTATTGTTAAATGGGATATCCCCCAGAGTGTACACTGATTTCAGTTTGTTCTCTGCATTTAGCACAATGTAATTTTTCACACAAGTGATTATAAAAATCACTTGTGTTATGTACCATCTATGAAGAGAAATTCTCCCTTTTCACACACATCAGAAGCATTCCTCTTCTAAGATGACACAAGTGACACATATTTACAATCTGAAAACAAAGATTCATTCTTCAGAAATATTGGTTTTACTTATGCAAGTTGATGGAAATCTAATTTCTCCATTCATTGACCAATCAACAGGCAAGATTAATTGATCAATATTTTCTTTAATCGGATTGTGACATTATACTTTTGTATTTTTTAAAAAAATTTCAGCTGTGTAGACTGGACAGGTAGCAAACATGGAGAGTTAGGTTCAATTCTAAAGCGAGAGAAAAGACTCCATTGACTACAACACTGCTAGCATTTTTTTTATTTTTATTTTTGGCAAAACCTCTTGGCAAAAGAGTTCTCAGTCTTTAATCTATTTTGCAAAAGCCCTTAGCTGGCTCCAATCTCACTGGTTCAGCTTAAGCTACTCCTCTCCACTAGGCTTACCACGTCTGGACTGTGCCATGCAATGAAATTTGGGGGCCAAAACTTGTGACTTAAGAATTTGTGGCATCACAGAAGCCCCATCCCACAATTATGTTACAAGGTTGCTGTTACTAGGAATGGATCCTCATGATGTCAGTAACCATTAATTGTTAGACGTCAAACTGAGTTGCTCATTCAAAGAAAAAACACCATGTATGGCAAATGAGGAAATCAATACTTTTCTTTTCTTTTTTTAAATTTTTTTTAAAATAAATTTATTGAAATGTATAAAACAACACAGTGAGTGGAGGGATTACAACAATAAAATTATACTTCTACAATTTTTACAAGTATTCTTATCATATTTACTTATATATTCCAATAACATCTAGCATTTTCCCTCCTCCCCTTCCTCCCACCCCCTTCCCACCCCCTTCTCAAGAAGTTGGCGATTAAGTCTCTGTTCCTTCCCCTCTAAAAATGTCTGTGTGTATTAACTTTGAATGTCCCATATTTCCCCTATCTTCTTTTGTTTTCTGTGCAAGTCTATTATATCCTATCAATTACTTGTTACTTACTGAGAATAAAAATATTAACAGGGGGCTTTATTACACGCCATAAAACATAGAATTGTCACTTTCTAATACCTAACCATGCTTATTTTCCTAACCATATCTATCTTATTTCATTAAATTTTCTATGGTAGAAGTGTAAAAATGTAGATTTTTCACCCCTTCTTCACATCCTTTAGTACTTTTGTTATTCCTGGCTAATTAGCATAGATTTTCTAAAGCTAAAATTGCCTTCCTGCCCCATGTATGTTCCAAAATCAATATTTTTCAAGGCAGTTCTGTTACCCTGTGATTCCTTCCCTTTGCCTGCAGGCTGAGATCTATAAACCCCACTACCCTGTCTCTTTCTTTTTAGCAGTTGTGATGCACATGCATTTTACTCAGGCCCTTTCCGCACGAGGCGAGGGAATCGCTCCATGCCATTACCTACCACTTCTTCTGGGGTCAGAAGCAACGTGGACTGTCCCTGAAGCCCTTCCGCAGGGCTCCTCCTTGGTCCAGGGAGAATCAGAGCAGTGCGAGGTCTGTAGATCCGCACTGCTCCGGCTTCCAAAATGGCGGCTTCCAGCTTCCAAAATGGCAGCTTCCAGTTGGTCGTGGGTCCCAACCAACCGCTGAAGCTCGCCACACCTAAAGCCTGCCCTCCGCAGATTGCAGGCTCACATTGGTGCGAGCCTGAGAATCTGCACAAGGGAGCAGGAACGCAATGGCACCTTCCAGGAAAATAAAGACCTGTTTTTTGTGGTCTTTAGAAAACATGCTGGAGGACCACTTGGGGTCATTTTGGAGTGGACTGAGGTGCGGATCTCCGGTAAGTAGTCTGCTCCTAGGCCATTTCCACACGGGGTAATTAAAACGGGGCAGTGCGACCTCCAACAGAGGTCGTCTGCACCGTGGAGTGGACTGGCTCGTACAAAATTTTGCAGTTCCACACCTCAATCCGCTCAGAGATGCCTCCAACTGGTAACTGCACACGCTTTTTAAAAACCTGTAAAAACAGGTTGTTTATTTCCCTGGAGTGCGCCATTGAGTACATGCTCATTTGTGTAGAAGCGCCTAGTCCACTCCAAGGTGCAGACAACCTCCATGAGAGGACGCACTGCCCTGTTCTAATTGCCTAGTGCGGAAAGGGCCTCAGTTGCAGCTTCTGGTACTTACCACTGTGGATTTTCAATAAAGATCCTGATCACAAGAGAAGCAGCATTTTGTTTCTTTGCTTATTTAACCTTTTATATTTCATTCTACATTCAAAGATCTCAGGGTGGCATACCAAAAGATCAGTTTCAACCATTTAAAACAATATAGAATGTGAATGGATAAAAATACTTTAGCCTGGAACTGTATTAAGCTATCTAACATAACAACAAGTAACAATCATTAAAATCTTGTATGTGCACAAACTGGACAAAATCGTTTGAGACCAAAGGCTTTCATTAAAAGCCATGTTTTAATTCAGTGCTGAAAGAAGTAAATGCCTGTGCCAGTCAGGTCTCTACAAGAAGGACGTTCCATTGCCACGGTGCCATCAACAAAGAAAGCCCTGTTGTACATCATCTGCTAGCAAACCAGAAAAGAACTAGGCTCTGGAAAACCAGTTATAATCTATCCATTTAGCACAACAGTACAGCATGAATATAACAGTATAAATTCAGAGAATTATGCCAGATATTAATTTCTTACTCATGTTTCTTGTGTACACATGGGCAGCAGTAGAGTCTATGAACTGACTTATGTTTGAATTCTGTGATTACAGACTACACAGAGTGGACCTCAAATCCCACATGAATGTGGCTGCAGGGGAGATTTTGGATTTCGGGGTTATCAAGGCCCTCCAGGTCCCCCAGGTCCTGCTGGAATGCCAGGTAAAAAAACTATATAAGAATCTCATTGTTATATATGAATCTCATATATAAGAATCTCTCAATTATTAATATTTCAGGGTGTAGCCTGGGCTCTCAGGTCATCCTGTTTAGGGCAAAAGATGGTTGACTACCTTGCAAAGTCCCTTCCAAGCTGTGGAAAAGTTTTCTTTTTGGTCTTCAAGTACCAGAATGCCCAAGCCTATACGGCCACTAGGAACTGTAACTTTTCCAAGCTGTGGTCTCCCCAGACGCTTATACCGCTGCTGTAAGTGGCCATAACAGCTCAAAGACTGAGAACAGCGGGACCTCTTATCCTGCTTCTCCCCTTCTTTATGCCATCGGTTCACTTCTTTAGTTTGCTACACCGGACGCATGCTGGGAGCAAGTCAGAGCATGCTAGTATTCCATGTCTTCATACTGACAGATACACATTTCTGACTCTTAGATTCCTGGTTAAGAAAGAGTGTTCATCCAACATTTAAGTAGCAGCCAAGTCTTTTGTTGGTCGTTCAACTTCTCTTCTGTCTTTCTATTCCCCTGTGAGCCATTGGCAGTTAGCAGTGGTTTGAATGTCCTGTCCATAAAGCTCAGTAGACTTTCTTTAGCTCTTTGTCAATATTCTAATAATAACTTTTTCCAGTAATAAAAAGGATGACATAGCTGTATAAAGTGCTTTCCTAAGCAACTTCAGATGGCAAAAATGTACAAATAGTATGGTTGTCCTGGCAAAGGCCCATGGTGATGAATAGAGTTTATTTATAGGAATCACCACCAAACCTTTCATTCTATAAAGGTTTCTTTTAAAGTATGGTATAAGATTTCAATCATCAGCACAGAAATGTCCATTGAGATCTGTGATACATTGTGTGGGTGTCTGTCTGTCTGTGTATACACATGCCCACAATTATCTGAAGCCATGAGGAATTTGGCAACCTAATAAAGAATGGTGTTCCACTGTGGTGACAACAGATCCCATCCGATCTTCAAAGCTAAGCAGGGTCAGGACTGGTTAGTACTTGGAGGGGATACTGCCAAGGAATACTAGATGCTGTAAGCTGCATTTCAGTGGAAGGCAATGGCAAACCAGCCCTGACTATTCCTTGCCTAATACACAGCAGCTTTCACTTATAAACTTTATCAACTTAAAAATCATTGAAAAGGATCCCTTCAGTTTGACCTCCCAATACAGAAATATGGTGTGTTCTATTTCAGTCAGTTAGTGATTTACTTCCCAGAATATACAGCTGAAGTTAATCTGTTTCTAGTTTGATGGATCAGCTCTAAGTATATTCAGTCTGTTATTCAATGTAAAGATTAACAACCTGGTTCATGTTTATTAAAGATAATTTAATGTAGTCATTACTACATTAATCACAATAGATTAGCAGTCTCTTTAGAAGCCATGGATTTGGGGGTAATTGTATTCCAATATTTGTAATATCCCACGTATTCCCTGAATATAGGAATGCAGATGAAAACAAATTACCTGGATTTTAGAACCAATGTTTGCCTTCACAGACCTCTATGGCACTATTGGAACTATGGGACAAGTCCAAAAATGACATAGACTGTGGGTGTGATAATTTAGCCCACAGCACTGGCTGAGACCTCACGAACTTCAGGATGTAATTCTGAAGGTCTGGAATGCTTCTTGACTAGAAGCAAAGGAATTCAGTCATAGCCACGTAATTGTTTTATATCTCATAGTGGAAGCAGTTTTATTTTTTGTAATACCATTAGCAGGTGGGGAATTCCTTTTTACCTGCTGTTTTGCATTCCCTTCCCCACAAAACTTAAAAGACAGATGGGCAAAATGAAGGTCACAAAAACAACCCTATGTGACTGTTTTTGTGGCCTTCACTAGGGTTGCCATACTAGCTGGGTAGCCAGGTTTTACCCAGATTCTAGGCATGCTGTTACCCTGTGTGCTGGGGGGTCCCAGGAGGGGCGCCCAGATTTACCAAATAAAACACCAATTGGGGGAAATTAGCTGGAGCACTCTCTTGGCTAAGCGAGAGGCAGGGTAACTTTAGCGAGATCTTTAACCTTATGTATACAGCGGCAGGTCAGAGAGCAGCTAGACAAGGTTTTCCAAATAACAAACAATATTTTATTAAAGACAAGAAACACAAAAGACAAGACATAAACTACCTAGCTGAGAAATAGAAATGGGAGTTGCAAGAGGGTAGGCAATACGACAGCTGGTCTCGTAGTCCTGGAGAGAAGTAGGGATCCAGGGAAGAAAGCCCAGCGTGGTTAGCTGAGGGGAGTTTCCTTAGACAACCGGCAGCAAGGCAGGATGGAAGTCCAAAGTAGTCCAAAGACCGTTTGGAAATGCGGGGTTTTTATAGGGGAGTTTGTGCCTACCGGCTATGGCAAGCCAGGTGAGAACAAAAGGACTTTTAGTGCTGGACAAAGGATTTGGCAAAGGTCAAGTTTACATGATTGGATTTGCTCTTGATGACAATAGCGTGGCCGGTACCTTGATGGCCCAACATAAAGGAATGGCTTGGCTGAGAGCTGTGCCGCTATTGTGCGGTTTGCAGATGGAAGTTCCCTGAAGCTACGAGCGAGGCTGGAGTTGCTGGCCTCAATGGGGTCTGGAATGTAAAACCATTAGCGGCCGCACTCTGTCCGTGCTTGTCCGGAGAATCTCGCAAATACATGGAGTGGGGTGGCTGGAAAAAGGTCAAACTAAGACCGAATTGCTTGATATCAAAATGATATCTGGGGTCCTCACCCATAGTGCCATAGCGGAAGTAACAATGCCATCCAGTGCCCATTTAGAACATAATATGGCCTGCATTCCAAGTTTTAATTTTTTTTTAAAAAAGTAAGTCTCTAGTACTTGTAGAAGCTGAGATATAGGGCAAAATGTGGAAGTACTCTTTGGTCAAATTGTTCTGTGACACACAAGATCACCCGGGAATTTCAGGCATGAGGGAAGCAAGAGCAAGCAGTGCAAGCCGTAGAGCACAGGAAGCAATGGAGGGATGCACCATGAAGGTGCGAGGGGAGGAGGAGGAAGGGATAAAAGAGCAAGCAGTATGAGCAGCAGAGGACAAGAAGCAAGGGTGGGGTGCATTGCAGGGGTGCAAGGTGAAGCGAAGGAGGCAGCAGGAGAATTGGGAGAGTGGTACAAATGGTATGAGAGGTGAAGCACCAGAAACAACAAGTGAGGAACACATTGCAAGGTTGTGAGGTGAGACTAGGGAAGGGAGTAGGAAGGTAAGGAGAGTGAGTGGCATGAAAGGCTGTGTGAAGGGAGGGAGGGAGGGACAAACTGTGTGGGCACAAGGTGAGAGGAGGCAGGAGTAGGAGAGGTGGGAGAGTGAGTACTACAAATACCAGAGGGTCAGAAACTATGGAGAAGTGCATTGCAAGAGAATGAGGTAAGGGTAGGGAAGGGTGTAGGTGAGCAGGGAGAGTGAGCAGTGGAAGTGGCAGAGTTCAGGAAGGAGGAGAGACACACATTGCTAGGACATGAAATGAAGTGAGAGAGAAAGTAAGAAGGAAAGGATGCAGGAAGGGGAATGAAGAAGAGGGAGGGTGAAAGGTTTAGTGGTAGGCTGCAGGGAGCAAGAGAGCTGGGCCTGACTAAGGGCAAGGTGCAAAAGAGGGATGTGTGGTATTAGCACTTTGTAGAGTGCAACGAACACAAGGTATGAGGTATGAGATGATTCTAGAAAGGGGGATGAATGGGGCTAGGGGAAGTTAGGAGAACAGAAAGGAGGCGAGGCAACAGCAGCCTAGGCCTTCCAGGTGGAGAGGAAGGGTGCAATTCGTTGCTCCTGTACTCTGCTCCCTGAGGTGGCTGCTTTGTGATGCTACTTGAAGGAAAGAAGGAGCAGAGAAACAGTAGGAGGAGAGAGTAGATACAAGCTTATTAAGGTAGATGCTTGATGTGAATGTTCAAATTTTTGAAAACTGATCCCATCCATGATAAAGAAAAGCTTTAAAAAATATGATAGTTGAACTCCGTATTTATTAGCGTTGGGAGTATGATATGGGCAAATGAACTGTTTATTCATACACATGTTCTACTAAGTTAAAGTGCATAAGGGAGTAGTACCATTTATTTCTAGTATGTAAATTCTGTCCGGGAAAGAAAACAGCAGCTGCAACCCTGAAGATGCAGAAAGGATGTACATAGAGGAAAGATATGAGTTTTGTTAAATGCGGGGATGGGGTGAGGAGGGACACATTTGCCACACTAGTTTGTCTCTCATTTTGAAATATATTTTTTTTCTTATATCAAGGAATACTTTTTAAAGGTTCCAAGGTAGTAGCTGTGTTCGTTTTTTGAAGCAAAAGCAACAGGATCCCCCTATTTACCCAACAATATCATCTACCCTTAAAAAACAATAAGTTTTATTTGGCACAGATGTTTCTGAACTGTAGGCCCATTTCATCAGAAGCATGGAGAGTTGCTTCAGTTAGCAAATATTTTATGTACATGTTAGAAAGTTAAGAGGGAATTTAAATGTAAAAAGCATAAACATTTATCATTACTTAACCAGCATTAACAACCGTTATGTGGGAGAACAAATATCTTAGCATAGATGAGCTGCTTAGCACGTATATTTTGATGAAAAAATTAAATAGGTGAAAGATAGTTAAAGCAGACCATTTTCTAGTTATAATAAATATTTATTCAGCATTCCCCGAAGGAAATCAGAGCATGTTTTTTTTTCTTCAATTACTGCTATTTGCCCATATTTTTCTCCGCTTTTCCCTTCTTGTCCTGTGAATCCTGTGGTATTTACATGGATCTGAAGCTTTTTGCCATCAGTGAAAAAGTAGCCCACCCACCCCTGCAAAAAAAAAAAAAAGCAATCAGATGAGAATACCAATGGAAGTGTCTGTGCATGACAAAACATTAATGTTATTGTTGGCCAGAATTTTACATACATGGACTACTTAGTTATATAAGCATCATATCTACATAGCTAAGTAGCATCTTCTGGCCTGACCCCCACCCCAATCGTGACTTACTGGGCAGCAACTTCTGCAAGCAGTGGGGTTTGTTCTTTTGATAAGGACATTTATACACACACACCCCTCCTGAGAGGTATAACAGTCAGAAGCAGAATCCATGTTGCAATTCTTCCCTCCACTGATGATTGCTGGTGGGAAAGGGGTGGAAACCTTATCGACAGGAGGACAGATCACCATTGCTTGCAGTGGCTGCTGCCCAGTACATCAGGACTGGGGGACTTCTATGATCCCTATGTAGTCCCTACACTAGAGCTTTCTGAACTTTTCATGTTGGTGACACACTTTTTAGACAGGAATCATTTTGTGACACAGTAATTCAGTTTTACTAGCAAATTAGAGGTTAAAAAGTACCCAGTACCCAGAGATGAATCTAGGGTGGGCAAAGGCAGCCCACCTGATCCTGGCCCACTGCTGTTGCCCTCACCAGGAAAGACCCTGCTGAGGGCAGTGGCAGCAGGAAAGATGGCCCCCTACCCAATCCTGGCCTGCTGTCTTCGCCCTTGGCAAGGAGAGACCCCAGCGAGAGGAGCAGCTCCAGAGAGGGGGATCTTTCTCAGCACAGGAAGGCAACACAACTACGCACTTCAGGTGACACACTAATATGTCACAACACACCATTTGGAAAGCCTTGTCCTACACTGTTGAATGAGTAAAGATGTGAATATAAGTCAGTTATGAATGTGTAACCTAAAGTGACATTACATTACTTTAGGTTACACATTCCTAACTGTGATAGTGAATTCCAGCCATTGTTGTCCTTTTATTTGTACTGTACTAGGAATGTATTTGTCCAGTTTTCATGACTTCTTTTTCCTTATTAATCCCCACAGAGATTTGAACTTCGGTCTCCCTGTTTGAAGTCCGGCACTTTAAACATTGCTGTGCTAGTTCTCTCATATCAGTTGTAACTGTAAAAAAAAATAGTATGATGATTAAAACATAGTAGAAGGGAAAAATTGCAATGCTACTTAGAATAATTTGCACAATATGCAAATAAGGTCAGATTTGAGGAAGTGGAGTATGGCGACCCTAGCTGTGACCCTTCCAGATTTCTCCAGAGGGTCCTTTTTTTTAGTCTCTCAAAAGGTGAATTACCTCCCCTGGAAACCATCAAAACCAACCACTTACTCTTTATATAAGTTGCAGGGCTCTCCTCTGCTATTTTATTCAAACATCTATACCTATATCTAGATATTTTTGGCATTCCATGCACAGCCTGAAAGATTGCAAGGGTAGAAAAGTCCCTGCCAGAGCCACTCTAGTTTATTCTATTTACTTATTTATTTTATTAAAATATTTATTTCCCACCCCATGTCTGAGGACTGCAGGGTGGCATACAATAAAATCAGTTTAATTTCAAAAGACTAAAAGCATATTACATTGTCCTTTTCAACATGGCAGCAGAATGACACCAGCACTGGTGCCAATTGGGCTTCCAAGGGGAGGATGTTCAATAACTGGACTGCTACACTAGTGAAGGCCCCCCCTTCCATGTCCTCCCACAACATATTGCTCCCACCAGTAGGACATAGGACATTAACTGACCTCAATTTCCAGGCAGGTATATCTAGGGGTACTCTTTGCCCTAAAAGATGTTGTTCTAATCATGTGGCCTCTTTTTTGTGTCCTCACCACTTGTTGTTATATATGTTGTTGTCATATGCCTTCACCTAGCATAAGACTGGAGAAACTTATGGCAACCTTATCATAGAGTTTTCTTGGCAAGATTTATTCAGAAGAGGTTTTGCCATTGCCCTCCTCTAAGACTGAGAGACTGTGACTTGCCCAAGCTCACCCAGTGAGGCCATTTCCGCACTAGACTGTTATAGTGCTATTATTCCATTTTCAACATCCTATGAAATCCTGGGGTTTGCCTGAGGCCCCTCCCTGAACTGCAAATCCCAGGATTCCATAGGATGTTGAATGTGGAAAAATAGCACTGTGACAGTCTAGTGAGGAAATGGCCTGAGTTTCCATAACTGAGCAAGGATGTGAACTCTCATCTCCTGGAATCCAATATTACACTTGAAAATTATATGTGAGCCCTATTGTATAAATTAATGTGATTTGAGGAGATTTAGAAGCAACAGGTAATAATGTTGTAGAGACCAGACCCCGGGAGATGAAGGTGCGGGGGCTTGTCCTTTAAAACTTGCCTGCAATGATCAACCCGTTCTTTAATCATTTTAAGGAAACCATGGAAACAACGGAAATAATGGAGCACCGGGTATGGAAGGAGCAAAAGGAGAAAAAGGAGACAAGGGGGACTTGGGGCCCCGAGGAGAGCGGGGCCATCATGGACCCAAAGGAGAGAAGGGGTACCCTGGCATCCCACCAGAACTTCAGGTAAGAACCCTTCACTCTTTATTATGCAAAGTCTATCAGAGACAGATGGCGCAAGCTATTGATAAAGATAGAAGAGGAGACAGAAGAAAGATGGCTTCAGCGAAAGAAGGATAATCACCTCTTAGCATATCATTCTGGGCAGGGACATGCTCTCCAACTGTCCTGATTTGGCAAGAACAGGTTTTTTAAAATTAATCTGCTCGGATATCACTTTTCCCGCTGCTTTTAAAATGTCCCTGTTTCATTTTCCTCCTCCTCCTTTCCCCTTTGTCCTCAGCTTACTCCAGTTGCTACGAACTGAATTCAAAATGCACAAGTATTTTGCACTCACTTAACTCAGCAGGGAGAGAGAAGAGGAGGAAGCAGAACGCTACGCTTCCCAGCAAGCTCAGGCCATAGTAAACTGCTGCAGCTCCCCAGCTTGTGTGTTCTCTCCAGTTAATAACATTTGCTGTTTTACCCAAATTCTGGTGTTGTTTGGCCACAGGTGTCCCAGTTTTCCTCTGTGAAATATTGGAGGATTTGCAAGGAAGAGATAGCTTAACAAGGCAAGAGGGGAATTCCCAGATGATCCTTACTCTCTTCTTTATCATTACTGCCTCTGTGGGCACATGGACTATACTGCAAAGTGCTATTTCACCTTTATTTCCCCTCCTCATTTCTGGACTGAGTGAATCACATATTCTCTCTGATATGGTGTGTCCAACAAGGTTCTTTTTCTGTTGCAAAAGATGAGAAAAGAGGTGGGTAAGAGGCAAAGGTGAGGCTGCCACTTCCCTTGGGAACCAAAAGATGCTGGAAGTATTTTCAAGTGAGAATCAGGCCATTTCCATACTAGACTGTTATAGCGCTATTATTCCACTTGCAACATCCTATGGAATCCTGGGGTTTAGTTTCGGGAGGGCCACTGCAAACCCCAGGATTCCATAGGATGTTGCAAGTGGAATAATAGTGTTATAACAGCCTAGTGCGGAAATGGCCTCATGCAGTCTTTATTGTGTTACAGTACCATCAGATTAGGCAAAAGTTATTCTGAATTTTATAGAAGAATGAAAGCAGTAGGTATTTTTGTTGATTCCTCTGTTTTTCAGACAAAGGACTAAGCATGTTCACCTTAGCCATTGTCTGTGGTTTACACAACTTTTGCTTGCAGATTTATTCTTCAGAATCCAAGTGTCCATTTCAAACTATTGTGGTGCCATATTTTCCCGATGTCATCCAACTTGTTTCAAGTATTGATTTATCATGTCTTTTTTACTAACATCCAGTGCAGCAATTGCTGAATCCTGTCAACTCTGAAATAACTATAATACTACTAACTCCCTCATAGCAGAAAAGTACATGACAAACTCCTTGGAGAAGTCTACTTCTCCAGCCTTCCATAGTTTCAGTAGCACCTGCCCATACATTACCGGGAGCATTATTTTGATATTAAAAAGCAAAGCAAAAGAAACCCTACAGTGAAGCTGACAAAGTTTTCCTCTGCACTTGTAGTGAGTCCAGAGAAGCTTGGTGAAATTAATAAGCTTTCTTGGTGTCACAAACCTCTTCCAAACTGATGGCAGCCTTCTCAGTTTCACCACATACATCAGTGCGCTAACATTAATTGCTGATTTCTTTTTAAAAGCCCTGGTGAAATTAACAATACTTCTGCCTGCCCCATTCATTCCTGTCCCTCTTTGTAGCAAAATAAAATATTTCTGGACTATCTGATGAAATCGGGAGGAAACTTCAGTGTGACAATCCAAAAATTGTGGAAACAACAAAGAGCCTTGTGCCACTTTAGAGACTAACAAGTTTTATTTCTGGTAACCTTTCAGGAACAGCAGCTGACTTCATCAAATGCATGAGTATCTGCTATCCATACAAGTTTCTGGCAAATTAATCAGTTAGACTTCAGTCCAATTACTAACCCTTACCAGAGTAGATCTGTTGAATCAAAGAATTTTATGTATATATTGACTTATCATTCAGCAGCTGATTCTATGGGTCTATGCTAGTTTGAAATAACAGTTAGATTTAGGCCGTAGACGTTAAGGTGCCACAAAACTTTGTTGCTTTTTATGTCACAGGCTAACATAGCTACCCCCTGGATATTTCTAGAGAAAAATTATGGTAGCAGAACAAGGATATGGTGAGATGCAGCTGTGGCTAGAGAGTATCATCTTATAGTGCAAAGGACTGTTTTCCGCTTTATGCAGGATCTCAATAATGTGTAGTTACCACCAAATAGGCCTGGTACTATTACAGTATTTTTAAAAGTTTTTTCCCCCCTGCTTGTCTGAGAGTACCATATAGGGTCGCCAGATCACAGAATCTGGCTCTGAGTCTCCAATTTTTGTGGCTCATCTTCAGGTGAAGTCAAGGATGCAGATTCTCAGTTTTGGGGACTCAGCTTCAGGCAAGGAGAAAGGCCAGAGTGTAAATCTCTAGCTCAGTTCAGAGCATCACCTTGCTACAATCTGCAACAGTTCATTGATTCCTTGCTGCAACTTGCATTTTCTTGGCCAACTTCTTCTTTCCCTTCCAATTGTTGTGGTGTCAGGGCTCACCCTCCACTCTGCTCTGCTTCCAGCTTCTGCCTAGAAGCAAATGGCCTGGATTAAATGTTCCATATCCTGTCTCTCTAAGGAAGTGACACAAATAATTCCCTTGTTTCACCTCAACTGGGGAATGGTCCAGACTTTAGCTGAGACTTCTATCTTAATTTCAAAACAGGAAAAATATGTCCTCTCTCTCTCTCTCTGTGTATGTTGAATGACAAACTGTGGCAACTGTGGTTGGTATTAATGCATAACACTTAATGATATCACTAGGAGTCATCTGTGGGTCTCAAGTTTTGACCCATAAATCTCAGGTCTAAACTGGCAACCTTAGTAGCATGCCAGGGCTCCCTAGGTGGGAGAATCTGACCAAATAATCAAAAATTTGTGTATCATATTATAACAGCAGTTTACATGTCTAGTGTTTGACAATGGAAGGCAAAAACTGCCCAGGCGAATCAATCAGGGACTATCCCTTGATCTCGCCCCATGGAAATCTTCCTTATACTCTATGCCTGACCAAGACATCAAGAGATTGTCATGAATCCCATCAATGTTTTGTCACCTAAAGTTAAAGCAATTAGCCCATTCTGGACTTCTTTGTCAATCCTTTGTGAAAATCATTACTGCTTTGTCTACGCACATACCCCCTTTCAGGGTAGGAAGTAGGGTATATAAACTCTAGCTTCAGCCCCAGCAAATTGTAGTACATTGGGTTATGCTACAAGTGGCGCCCCAGACTTTTGTTTGTCTATGCTACCCTCTGACGCTGCCTGAGCCATTCTGCTGTTTCCCCTTCTTCAGAACTGGTAACTATTACCCTTTCCCTCCGTTCTCTCTCTATCCAACCTTTCTTGCTTCACTTTCTGATAGCCTTGTATGGTTCTTGAGAGTGTCTGATTTCTCATGTGTTTGTCAATTCAAATAAAACACTTCCTTTAATTTTAACTGGTGTCCTCTCTACTGTAAGTACTGGTATACATAGATGAAAAGATCCTGCCATTACCCTCCTCTCGCAGGCCTCCTTTGAGCTATAATTCCCCCCAAATTCTAAGGAGACACTGGCATTGCAGGTGGACCTCAAGGTCTCCCACCTCTTAGGGTAACAAGACACTGAACCAGAGCCTTGGTGAAATAAAGAGATAATAATGTGCTAAGAATAGGTGTTTTCTTTAAAATTTAATGGTCTGTGAGCGATTGTCAGCTCCTGTGGAATATTCCAACTGTGCCTCTTCCCAGGCCTTTCTAGAAAAAACTCAAACAGTGCATATAATTCCAGTCACATTAATGTATTATTAATCTCATCCTTGTACTAGTGATTCTCCTTCCCCACACCCACATAATGTGCCTTTCTCGGATCAGTATGCTTGTTCTTTTTTAACAGATCAGTAAAATGTACAGGGGAACAAAAACTTGTTGGTATGCATTGTGTGTTTGAGCAGAATTAAAAGTTTGGAAGTTGATCAAACCGGAGGTGAAAGAAACCACGTTAAATACTATGGATGTTTTGTTGATAAGAACAAAGTAATATGCTTGTGAAAGGGCTTTCAACTTTTATTATAACCAATACTCTCCCAAGCTTCCCACACTTGACCTATGAAAAAGACAAGGTGAAAGATCTGATGCCATGCTAAGAGAGAACACTTGAATTTATATGGTAAATTAGGTTTCCCCGTCAGATGACGATTACACTACAAGGCTTTGAAATGGAGCTGTTTAAACAGATTTTACACTTTACTGTGTCTAAATGCAATCAGAGAAGTGGAACTATATTCAATTTGGCTTTTCGACTAGTTCTAGAAGTGGTAGGATTTACATTCCATTTAAACATACATAGAATTAAGCTGCAATTATTGTTTTTTTTTTTCAGGAGAGTGGAAAATGTTCCCCTGTATCCTCTTCTCTCTATGCTGAAAGGATAGAAAGGATAGACTAAAATTTTTGAGTTATTTATGTGATAATACACTTTCAATCCAGTCTCACACTTTTGCAGCATCCTAAAGTAGCTCAGTTAAGGAATGCAGAAAGGATAGTAGGACAACTGTAATAGGAGATGACTACAGGTCCTTTTATTTGAGAAGTACAATGAAATGTCACTAAGATTTTCCAAACTTAGACAAGAATTTTGAAATATTGACTAAGTCTTCTTGATTTCCAGTATCCAGGTTAAATATAGCAGCTAAATTAAATAGATTGCAGAGGTGTATTTTGCTTAATAACCAGGGCTAAAGCATTAAATGCATCAGCATAATGTTTTTCTAGCTTCCCCAGAATGAGTTTTATATTATTATCTTAATGGTTTACCAAACAATGTAAGCCTGCACAGAAAGGGCATGAGCCAGTGAACATGCGATGCTGTTATGTTTTATTGTAGCATAATGAAGGCTGAGAAAATGTTATTTCCTCTGAACTGTTCAGTGGCTGAGATGGCACTCGATGATGTGAAGAATTCTGCAAGGATCCAGTCACTACTGTACAGTGGTTTTTGTGCTCAAGTGCAATCTCTGACCAAGATATTTATCCTTCAAGCATGCCTCTATATTTTTTCCCCATACATGAAGAAGTCTCTGTCTATATGTAAATCAATGAGACTTTTGTCATTTGAGTTTGCTGGGAGCTGGCCCATGTCCTAAAAGTACATCTAGGAAATTAAAGCAAATATACCTCAAACCATATGGGAGAAGAAGCCCATATGGAAGCATGTCTAACAATGCGTCATTCTCCTGCTTGCTGCTAGCTGCTGTCTAAACATAAACTGTATTTGTATAGGTGGCATTCATGGCTTCAATGGCAACACACTTCAGTAATCAGAACAGTGGAATAATCTTCAGTAGTGTGGAAACCAATGTGGGCAATTTTTTTGATGTAATGACTGGCCGATTTGGAGCCCCAGTAAATGGTAAGTATAAACAAAAAGAGGATTATGCACAGAAAAAAATAGCTTGGAGATTAAGGAATATCTGCACTACACAGATATATCCATTTCATACCTCTTTCAGTGTCGTAGCTTCATCCCAGGGGATACTGGGTTTGTAATTTGCTAGAGAAACTCCTAGAGGGCTTTTGTCCACTCCCCTGAACTGCAATTAAAGTATCTTGAGTGCCTTTTTAAATTAGGGAATTAAACTGATTTAATCTTCAATACTGTTCTTGGGAATTGTAGTTCAGGAGCAGTGGTTCTCAAACTTTGGTCTTCTGGGTGTTTTGGCCTTCAAAATCCGCAGTCAATTTGACCAATGGTTAGGGATTTTGGAAGCTAAGGTCCAAAACTCGTAGCCCACCAAAATTTGAGGGCTGCTGGACAAGACTCCTCTAGAATAAAATTCTAAATGCCCCAGCAAACTACAAATTTCAGGATTTTGTAGATTGGACTCATGGCAGTTAAGGTGATATGAAAATATTGTAATTGTTATGCAGATACACTCCAAGTTTTAAAAAGTAGCTGCTTGTTAACTTTTAATAAGTAATTTCTTGCCATTATTTGCTATTAAAATAATAGCCTCTTACTAGTACACTGCTTTTAAAATACTTTTAAAAAAATCAGAATGCAAATATGGCTAAAGTAGAAAAGTAGGGAAAAAAGCAATATTACTCATTAAAAGGGGATAGGAGAGTAACTTTGCTAGTTGATAACATTAATTTTAAAAAAAACTACCATTGCTCCTCTCCATTGCTACAAAAGTAATGCATTGCCAGTAATTGTTACCTGTAACACATTATTACTTCCAGGCTCTTCAAAAGTATTTGCCTCAGAACCTGGTTTTATGACTTGGATGTTCTCTGCTCAGAACCTTGGACTGACATCATACTCCATAGGAGCCAGAGTTGCTTTACTTCCCCCCTCCCCCAGCCATACGGTGGAGTCTTCATAAGTTCTTGCCGAATTGCAGGATAGGTTCAGTGGTTTCCTAAGGAAATGTGTTTCTTGGGAAATCCCTCACATCCTTTAATATAGCTGGGTTGTGATTCAAGAGGCAAACTGAATGGCAACGTAACACAGATTTCAACTGCAGAATTGTTCTGTCTCAAGGACCTTCTGTGCACAATTAAATGAACTAAATGCTCCTTTTTCAGGGGTGTATTTCTTCACTTTCAATATGATGAAGCACGAAGATGTGGAGGAAGTGTATGTTTACTTAATGCACAACGGTAATACAGTTTTCAGCTTATACAGGTGTGTTGACTGGCATGGATAGACTTTTTACATTTACAAAATTTTTTAAAGCTTGGATACCTCAGTGGCAGGATATGCACTTTGCAGGCAAACAGAGCTGGGTTCAATCTGTACCGTCTCAAGTTTAAGAAAAGGATCAGTCGACAATTGATGTGAGGAGGGTGGCTGCTAGTCAGAATAGAAAAGAGGGTGCTAAATGGACCAGCAGTCTAATCTGGTATAAAACATTATCTTTAAATGGGGTTGACTGATACTGGAACTATCCATTGCTAGTCAACTCAGTCTGCAAAATACCCAACCCCATGCTTTCCTGCTGCAAAATCATACCTGGGAGAGGAGGACTGTGTATGAGAAGAGGCAGAGAAAGTGGGTACTTAACCTTTCTCATATCCTCCAACTGTCCTGATTTGGCAGGACTATCGTCATTACTCCTCTGTTGTTCCACTTTTTCAGCTACTGTAGAAATATCCCAGTTTCTCTTGTCTCCTCCCATTTCCCCCCTTTACCCGCAGCTTACTTCCATTGCTGCAAACTGAGCTCAAAGTTCAAAAGTAGTCTCCACTAAATTAACCTAGCGGGGGGAGAGAAGAAGGTGGAATTTTGCCCTTCCCAGTAATCTCGGGCAAAAGCAAACTGCTGCAGCCTCTCTTAGATGGTGTGTTCTTTCTTAATAACTTTCCCATCATGACCACACTCTGAGACTGGCTGATTGCACAGTATCCCAGTTTTCATCTGTAAAATGTTTTCTCCCATTCACCACTTTCCCCATAATGTCCTCCTCACCTGCAGGAGTACCTGATCTGTATTTCATTAGGAAGTATTCAACTTGATGGTAAGATTAAAGTTCATCTTTGTCAACTCTTTATCCTTAGCTATGAATCAAAAGGTAAAACAGACTCATCAAGCAACAGTGCAGTACTTAAACTCGCCAAGGGAGATGAAGTTTGGCTGCGGATGGGGAATGGGGCACTACATGGAGATCACCAGCGCTTTTCCACCTTTGCAGGATTTCTTCTTTTTGAAACCAAGTAGATAAAACACTTAGGAAAGATATTGCTATTTTTTTAATTCTGTTCTTTGGAACCACATGGTAATACATTAAAACTGCAGGGCCTTTATAGACACTAGTATTATGGTGTCTGTGGAGCATGATGAGAAAAGTTACGCATGAATGTGTATATATGTCTTTTGATTTCACTTTGAATCTTGCTCTAGTTCTCATACTGCCTGAGCAGAGTTCTTGAGTAGACTCACTAAGATCCTTTTTCCAAAAAATTTAACAGTATGGTGATTATAGGCTATTTGTCCCAACTTAGTGTTTTTTTTCTTAAACTACATATTCATAAAGATTTCTTGCAGAAACAGGCATATAGGGACTACTTGCTTCTCTGCAAAAATAATTGGGTTAGGAGTTTCATATCTGCTCTGGAGACTGTCCATCCTTTAAAAGAGAGAGAGACATGCGCATGCAATCTTGCACTCATACAGCGTTGGATTTAGCACAGGAATATGCTGATGGAAGCTACTTCTGAACACAAATAAGCCTTGCTTAACTGAAGCAAGCCTATCCAGGACCAGTCTTTTAAATGTCAGATTTTTCTCTTGTATGAGCTCATTATAAATTTACTACAAACTCCTGAGTAGATCAAAGAATTTTAAAATTTACTGCTAACCTAAACATGAAGCTTCATTTTAGGAAAAACAATAGGTTAGGGTTTTTTTTTTCCTTTCTATAAATATTAATTGATAAGGTCTTTTAGTTCCTAGTACTCTACAATAACATTACATTGAACTGGGAAGATTAAGCCTAAAGTGGTACTGAGAAATTCTGTGGTACAGCAGCCACCATTTTCTTAGTCCTGCTGGCATCTGTCAAGGGGAGTACACATTATTTTCCAATCCTGTGTAGAATTATTTGGCATAAACTGGTAAATGTAAAACCGTGGACCTCACAGCATTGTGGGTAGGAGTGCAAAGCATTTTTTAAAAATGTAGGTTTGTTTATGTTGTGCCACACAAGATCTTAATGTTTCAAATAGGAAAGTGTTGGCATGGTTTAAAAACCACAGAAGCAGTCATGTTAATTCCTGTTAACATTATTTCTGACTCTAGTTCTTAGAAATATGAAATCCTTTTGCATTTGTTGCCATGAGTGTATTTTGTAAATTGAACCTTAATTAATTAAAGGCCATTTTGGATAAGTGTCTTGTGGAGAATATTGTATGGGGGAAAAAATCAGCTAAGCAATTCTAGTTAAAGATTTAGCTCCTATTGGACTTTTCAGAAGATTTTAGAACAGCTGCAAAATTAGAAAAACTTTAGGGTTGATTCACAGAATGACATAAAGAACTTTATTGAAAGACTGAAGAGGTGGCAGAAGGGAACATTCCCATTGCAACATAAAACAAAAATTAAAATTGGCTTCAGTTGGCATGAAATTACATGGCTTTTCCTGCTAGAAGCAGGAACATAAGGTATTTTCAGACATATCGTACTATGTGAAATGGTCAGAATTTGGAAAAGATACTTCCTGGGGAGGTGACAACTCCCAAAATCTCCAGCCAACACAACCAGTGACCATGTTGGTAAGGGCTACTCTGACGGCCACAATTTATTTTTCCAGTGGCACAATGGAAACACATGCTTCCTTCTTTGTACCCAAGAGTATCTCTACATAAGCACATACCATGGAAACCAGTTTGTCAGATTATTCCATGTAAATCTAAAGCAGTAGCAGAGATTGATTCACCAGATGTGGTTGTTCTCTGACATCAGATGATCGTGTTGCAACACTCATTTATACCCCTTCCTCTGAATTCGATTCGATTCCATTCCTTTTTTTAAAATTTCTATTCACGAGCACCATGTTCAAAAGTCTGCTCCTAGTACTTCTGTCAGAATTCCATGACTTGCACTTTCATCAGATTTTTAAAAGCTGCATGATTGTATATTTCAATAAATCCAGGTTCTTTGACACTGATTCCCTCATAATGTTTGTAAAAAATTAGTCTGTGTGCAAAGTAACAGGAAAATACTATGAAAACCTGGATCCTATCATCAGACACAGAAGCAGAAACAACCAAGTCAATATATTCTACCCAATTCCATCCATAATAATTACTTTACAATCTAAACACTCTAATCTCCTAAACCTATGTAAACAATGAATGATTGGGGTCCTCAGTAATGGTGTTCTCTCTTATCTTGTGTTGTGTATTTTTTTCATACAAATGCTCAACTATGCATACTGTATCTCTGTTCTTCTGTCGGAAAACTTATTTCCATGAAGCATGTGTGCCAGCCACATTTTCTGTTTGCTGGCATTTGTTTTGTGTGGCTGAGCACAGTGGCAGCACAAGCCCCAGAATAGTGGGCATAGGTCTGAGGCCCTGCGCTCAAGGGCCTCCAGGTGATCCTGGTAGTGAGCAGTAGCATCTTTTCCCACTCCTTTTTTTTTGGAAAAAAAAATCACAGTGGCTATGCTGCAAAGCAAAGCTTCAGTTATGCCTGCCATCTGCATTGGCCTATGACCAGGGGTGGCACAGAGCCAAATCAGATGTGACTTTACTTATGCAATGAATAATGGAATAAAAATATATATAGCAGAACTGTCATGTGTGCATAGAGGTGAGGGAATTAACCTTTAACCACGATCTTTGTCCCAATCTAGAAATCACCCCTACCACCACCACCGTACACACCTTCTTCCTGGCATTTGCATCAAGAGGAAGGCTCTTTGAAAAAGGTCGTTATTACAGCCCACAGGGCAAACAGATTCTTATCAAACAGGGTCATCTGTGCAAACTGAGCATTCTGCTCCTTCTAGAAATGCTACATTGAGAGGTTGACAGAGCACTGGGTCTAAACTGATAGTGTGCCATATTCCCTCTTCATTGTCTTTTGGAAAATTACTGAAGTTTGGCAGATGGTTACTCCAGCCCTGGGCTGTCACATTCCCCGCTTCTCTTTCCCCTAACAACAAACCAGTTCCTCACCAGGGGATTCAACTTAATACAGGAAATATAGAAGAGCTAGTGAAACTAATTAGAACATGCCAAAGCAATTCTTCTGCATTGCAAATATCAAGACTACAGAGGAAAAAAAGCAGGAATGTACAATGAAAGAATCAAGCAAAGAGACTATAAAGACTAGAAAATGAGTAACTATGGAAACATTCAAACAGATTCTGGTATCTGAAGGAAAAATAATAGTGCAATAAGGGGTTGATCTCTCATTGAACTTTAACAAGCACATGCTGTTTTTTCTGCTGCAGTCTGTATAGAATTGTAGGCAATTAGCAAATATGTGCAGGAGGAAAGTAAACAATCACAATGTATGACAAATTAGTTAACTGCTATCAAAAGCCTTGAACCTTTGTGGACGGCCCTAACACTGTTTCCCCAAATGGCTCATTTCCCTCACTGTGTTTCTTCTCAGGGTTCTAAGGAACTTTCTGTTTCTTGGTCTCCTAGACCCAAGAGTGGGAATCATGCCATCCTCCAGAGGTTATGGAGTGGCAGGTCCCAGAAGCCCAAGTCAGGATAGCCAATGGTGAGGAATGTCAAGAGCTGCAATCTAGAAAACGGCATGATTCCTAATGCTTCACTAGACTTTTCTAGGGACATGGCCAGAAGAAGTGTGATGCACAACTTACCGCACAATGCCATTGTGAGTTGAGGCAAAAGCAAAGGGCTGGCTGCTTCTTCCAGCTCTCCTGACTGGGGACTGCCATTTTTGGGGCTTCACAGACTCGTGTGATCCCAGAAAGCCGCCTCCTGAGGGCAGCCAATGAATTTAAACTTGCTCTGACTTCATTGGCTGCCAGAGAGAGCCCCTAGGCTCCACTCAGGTCAGGCTCCACAGTTAATGTTACACCACCTTCCAAGGGCTCGCTAGTCACTTTGTGGCAGATCCTGACCTACCTACCCCACTCATTTTTGTTTGTTTGTTTTTGTTTCTGAGTAGCAGTTCATAGTTTTATGTCTGCTGTTTCTTTGTCTCAACTTGTATGGGAGGTCACATGGGATCCAGGACAGTTTGATACCAAGTGCAACCTGGCATGGTAGGATGAGGCTCACATTCAAGACTCAGAGGGTGCAAGGTGGTAGCAGGTGTCCCTGACTTGGGAGGACACGTGTTTCCTGCACCCCCTGGTGGCAGGAGGAACATGGCTGGTAGCGCCTACTCCTGCCATTCCTAGGATTCCGGCTTTGGGCCGGAGGCTTGGGCTCATCAGTCAACAAGCAAGTTGATCAATGTCTGGATCCAGACCTATGTGTGTGCCAACCCAATCAGTATCTGTAGCCCATAAAGATGTGGCTTTTTTACTTCTAACTATACAGTCATTGTCTTATTTCAGCGCAGCTTCACCCCGATCACACACCCTTGCTGAATGAGACTAAAGATCCATTTAGCCCAGTACCCTGTTTCTTAGAGTGAACGATGAGAAAGTAAGAAATGAAAAAGCAAGACATGAGGCAATACTATTCCTCTGTTATCTCTACTCTTATCTACACTGACAACCAATATGCAGTGGCACACTGTTTTGGATCCAAGCAAAAATAAAGAACACAATGAGAATAATCCCTATTGTCAAGGAGGCTCTCAGTTCAGCTCCTCCAAGCTTTCTACTTTCTATGCAGGAGATTTGGGATCCTGACCTTCTTGGGTGCTGCATGGGAAACGAGAATGACAAAATTATTGGAGCAAGGGGGCCTTTGCTGTTCTTGAGGCCTTTTCAACTCCCTGACCTCACCAACTGCTAGAGCTGGAGTATCTCAATGGAAAAAAAGTGATCAATTGTTGGGATAATATTTGACTGTTAAAATACTGTACATAACAAGTGGCTGAAGTTTGGTACAAGAGACAGTGCTGTAAAATACCTGTCCTGTAGGTCTAATTCTGTGTGAATTCTGCAACAAAACATTAATCTGGGGACTAAAATGTCCACTTCAAATGTATGAGGTTTAAGCTCCTTGCCCTGCATGTTCCATTACTTCAGCTTTATCTTTTGAAAATTATTTCAGCTACAATGCAAGAACGATAGGAACAACGGCAGCTACCTTATCTCGAGCTACTCCATTGGCTCATCTGGCCCACTGTTTTAACAACAATTGGCTGCAAATCTTTATCTATCATTTCAGGCTGTGATTTATTAGTTCTGCCTGGAAATTCTGGGCACCCAACCTAAAACCATCCGCATGCAAAGCATGTAATCCATAGCTAAGTTAAGCATCCCTCTCACTCATCTGCTTTAACCTTCAAAGTGTAAAAGTGAAAAGTATACAAAGAAATAAAAGCACCACAACAAAAGCTATTCCTGTTTCAAAGAAATCACATGCTGCCTTAACATCTGCAGGAGAGTTTTTGTGAATAAATTCAAAATTAATGAAGCACTAGATATACAAATAATTCAGTCTCTTGCTTTGTTTTTACTCCAAAAATACACAGACAAACTGGATCTGATAATGCCAATACTTCAAAATATTACAGAACAACTGATTGAACCAAATGGGCTATCAGATGGAAATGTTCTACTTTGTTGGTGCATAGTATAAATGAGATGGGGAGGGGGAAACCTTTGCCATTTTCACATCTGTCCAAACCCATGAAAGAAAATGGAACTACATTTTTTCCAATTACTAGATGGCTTCCCTACATATAAATATTCATATCACTGTATCACTTATCAGTGTTGTAAAAAACAATGATTTGCCCTGGGTTACTTTTCTGGCAAATGTTAGTGAAAATATAAAACTAAGCATCCTTCAGAACATTATCAGAATGAGGATAAATAATCCCAGCTTTTATTAGCAGTCTTCTACATAGCAACTGATCACCTGTGCTAATTCGAGGCTGGGGACCAGTCACATAGGGATGGGGGGCGATGGGGCGGTTCACCCCCCCGCGGCAATGTTTTTGGGGCATCTCAGCTTGTAGCCATGCTCCCATGCACTGCTGCCCCCTCCACACATCATGGTCATGCCCTCTGTGCCATAGTCCCACCCCCTCCACTGCTCCAACCTCCACTGCTGTTGGAGACTGTGACGAACCTGGTGGGAGGGGGTCTTGACAACACAGCCTCCTTGGCAACTGAGAGTGTTTAAGCTGATTGGCTGGTGAAATGGAACCTTGGATAGCCCAGGGGAGCGGCTGTGGAAAGAGGAACATAATGGATTTCATCTGTCTGGAGTGCGTTTGAAGGGGAGTGTGACACACTGGAGTGTGTTTGAGGGAGGTGGGAGATTTGGATAGCTCTGTGGAGGAGAGAACTGAGAAACTGGGTGTGCGAAAGATAGTGAATGAACTGAAAGAGAGAGGAATGGTGTGCTGCTTGTAAACATTGAGATACAAAACAAATTTATGCAACAGTGTTACAATAAACATTTGAAGTTTTGTGTTCCTTAGAACAGTGTTACAGAGTCTTATTTTGAATCCTGGAATATACATGCTACCAATAATATCATCTTGACCTTAGTGCCAACAGTACCATAGTCTTGGAAAATATAAATCACTGCTGATCCTTATATCTGGGAGATGGGCAGATTTAGGGAAGGCAGTAAAGGGGGAGAGACCTGAAAGGAAGAAGCCAAGTGGGGACAAGAGTGAGGAAGGGACTACGTTCTCAAGAGAGGGAGAACTGAGGCAGCCCCATTTGCCCTGGCCCTGGCTTGATTCAGAGATCTCCCTGGCTGTTCAGTTCTGATCACAAAGAGTGGTTAGGCTGGGCAGGGCTTGAGTGCGAGGCTTGGGTACACCTTTCGCATTTGGCACTGACAGACGGGCAGTGGTTTTCAGTCAGCTCGTTACAGAGACCCTTCAGATCTCCATGTTTGATGCATCTATTACAGTTGTAAACAAAAAGCAGCTGAAAAGCTGAAGTTTCCTTACCTCTTTGCTAAATGATCAAGATAAGTCCAAAACATTTTGGTCCCTCAGGCTGAATAGCAAAGCTTGCACACCAAAGTAAGGTGCATGACACTAAGGCTGGCCAATTTATTTTTCAACATGGTTTCTCACTGGGAATAAAAATATAGCAGCAGCAACAACAATAAATTAAAATAATAACTAATTGCTGACATAGCAAGTCATTTGATTCAGTTTTCTACTGCATTCTGCCTAATAGTAGGACTGGCCATATAAAAATATTTATTTTTATTTATCCTCATGAAATTTAGCAAGATAGGCGAATAGAACAGCCAGCACTAGACTACAAACTTGGAAACCAGGGTTCAGTTCTCTACTTGGCCACAGAACCCCACTAAGTGACCTTGGGCATGTCACACACTCTCAATCCCAGAAAACCCCATGATAGGTTCACCTTAGGGTCACCATAAGTCAGAAATAACTGGAAGGCACACAACAATAAGGTGACTAGAACTTCAAGGATGAAGGAACAAAGCTGAATTACGATCCCACAGATACTGTTCACTGATATCCAGTAGTAGCAGATACTATGTACACTGGTTGACTGATGGGGCAAACAATTGCTGCTCTGCCTCAGGCAGCAAAATATATTGAGTTAGCCCTAGAGGTTTTTCTTCTTCACATTTGCATTTGCTGTATGATACTAAAGTTTACTTTTGGACTAAGCTGTAAAAAGCATGGCTGAAATAGCTGGGCCATTTGTACCTTGGTTTGCCACTTTGTTTCAGGCAGCAAAGTGCTTGGGCCTGTCCTTATGCTGACATAAGGTAGGGAAGTAAGCTGTAAGGCAAAATATGCACTTGCTATTCTGCTCACTTGTCCTGTGAGAAAGAAGCCAACTACCTGTCAGTGTGTAAAGAGATCCTGCAGAACCTTTGAAACTGAGGCCGTTTCCGCACTATATTGTTATAGTGCAGTGGTTCTCAACCTGGGGGTCGAGACCCCTTTGGGGGTCGAACAACCATTTCACAGGGGTCGCCGCTCCTCAATCCTTCCCCCCCTTTTAAAAGAAGGTGGCCTCATAGCCAATGGGAGCAGTGCTTCTGAGACCCCTGCGCTGGGAGGAGGGGAGAGGAGGCATGCTGGGCGTTTCCCCGTCTTTCCCTGCCTGGTGGGAAAGCACTGGAGGAGCCAAAACGCATCTGCTTATGCCGCCGCCATCTTTCCTCTCTCCCTGTCCTTTCCTCCCTGCGCCTCGTGTAAAATGTGGGCTGTTTTGGCATTGCCTTTGGGAGTGACTGGCTTTTTGAACTGTGGAAACCCAACATTCAGAACTAGAACTACTGCCTTAATTTTGGCATTGATGGACGCTTTCTGTGCTTAAAAAAAGGGGGGAGGGTTACCAGTTTTTAGGCATTAGAAGTCTATCCACAGCAGTGATTTAGGGCAGTGTTTCCAATCTATTTGGAATAATAAATAAATAAATAAATAATAACAAAAATGATTTTATGGTTGGGGGTCACCACAACATGAGGAACTGTATTAAGGGGTCGCGGCATTAGGAAGGTTGAGAACCACTGTTATAGTGCTATTATTCCACTTTCAACATCTAATGGAATCCTATGCAGTTTAGGGAGGGGCATTTGGAATTCTCAGCCAGAGAGCTCTTTGGCCTCAGTAAACTACCAACTCCGGAATTCCACAGGATGCTGAAAGTGGAAATAATAGCACTATAACAGTGTAGGGCAGAAATGGTCTGAGAGAAAGTTGGTAGTGTTAAGTTTTTGTATACTGAAGCTACTTCATCAGGTGCATCAAAAGCAAACAATCTACCAAAACTTGTGCTACCAACTTCCTTCTTAAAAGTGGTACAAGACCACTTTGCATCCTGACCCAGACGAACATAGCTATATTTTTGAACTCTATTTTTCAGCATGTTTAGCCAATGAACGAAGCAATTGACAGCATGACTGATATTTTTCAGTGCCTTATAGATCAATAAAAGAGGAGTGACCTCTGCACTGCTAGGATTCTCATATGCGTACGACACCGTGCATCTTCCCAGCAAGAGCCTTTCTTCATTTCTGCACCTCAGGGAAGCCCTCTCCACAGTCACTTTATTTTCCAGGCTACAGTCCATCCTACATCCACTAACCGAGGCCATTTCCACACTAGACTGTTATAGTGCTATTTTCCCATTTCCAACTTCCTATGGAATCCTGGGGTTTGCAGTTTAGGGAGAGGCCTCAAACTGCAAATCCCAGGATTCCACAGGATGTTGGAAGTGGAATAATAGCACTATAACAGTCTAATGCGGAAGTGGCCCCACTAATAAGCCTGACTGGCCTCAAATCATCGCTGCCTCTTTCTGACCACATACCAGTGCACTATTAACTTAAAAAACAAAAACAAAAAAACTTTATGCCAAGGAAGAGAATCCGCCCCTCCATGTTCAGAGACAATTGGTCCTCAATTCCATTTGGGAAGAAGCCAGCTCCTTTCTCCGAAAATACTGTAATTCTGTTCTTTAAAAAAGCATTTTCCGTTTCTCAGCTATAATACAAGTCTGAGGCCATGTCCACACTACACTGTTATAGTGCTATTATTCCACTTTCAACCTCCTATGGAATCCTGGCGTTTGCAGTTTAAGGAGGGGCCTTTAGAATTCTCATCCAGAGAGCTCTTTGGCCTCAGCAAACTACAAACCCCAGAATTCCACAGGAGGTTGAAAGTGGAATAATAGCACTATAAGGGTGTAGTGCGGAAATAGCCTGAGAGGAACGATTTGAGGGGGAGTTAGCAGGATTAGGCCTGCTACTACAAAAATAACTGCGTTCAAATAAACTAAAGCAAAAAACAAACAAAACCAAAGCCAAAAAACCCTCCTACTGTCTTCTACAATTTGAACGTTCAGGACTGACAAATGCTGGCCTTCACCGTCGCCCTGGTTTCCCGCATTACAACCCAGCGCAGCCAGCGGCCGAAGCCCGCGAGGCCTTCAGCCTCTGGCGAGGAGGCGACAGGTCAGGCTCGCTGGTAGGCCCGGCCTCCCTCCCTCCCCTCCTTCCTCGGTTTTTATTGTCGCTCCTTCTGCGCGGAGGCCGAGTCATTGCGGCGGGGGCGGCGATGGCGCTGGGCGGCGTGCGGGTGCTGGAGATGGCGGGCCTGGCGCCGGCCCCGCTCTGCGGCCTCATCCTGGCCGACTTCGGGGCCCAGGTCGTGCGGATCGACCGCTCGCCTCGCACGGCCATCGGCACGGATGTGCAGGGCCGGGGGAAGCGCTCGCTGGCGGTGGATCTGAAGCAACCCCAGGGCGCCGCCACGCTGAGGAGGTTGTGCCAGAAGGCCGACGTGCTCATCGAGCCTTTCCGACCAGGTGCCTCTTCGCCCGCCTCGGAGTTGGGGAGGGGAGAGAGACGCGACCGAATTAGGAAAAGAGAGCGCGAAACACGGGCGAAGCGGGGAGGGAATCCAAGGTTGGGGGCGGGGGGTTGTTTCCTATAAGCTTCTGAGGTGACTCCGTATTGGGAAAGAGTCGTGTAACTGCGGCATCCTGAGGTGGTCACTGACAAGGGGGCAGCGCTGAGGGCGAAATTCACCTCAGAAAGGCTGGGGGGGGGCTGGGCTGCCGGGGGAAGAGGCTGGTGCTTTGGCCTTCAGAGATAGGGGGCCCTTTCACACTAACACAATTATAGGACGCTACACAATTCATGACACTTTGACTGCCCAGGCTGCACACTGTGGGCTCCAAAGGTTCGTAGTCTGGTGAGGCACCGAGACTCACTGAGACCATTTCCGCCCTGCACTGTTCTAGTGCTATTATTCCACTTTCAACATCCTGTGGCATTCTGGGGTTCCTAGTTTCCTGAGCCCCAAGAGCTCTCTGGCTGGGAATTCTAAATGCTGCTCCCTAAACTGCAAACCCCAGGATTGCATTGAATGTTGAAAATGAAATAATAGCACTGTAACAGTGTAGTGCGGCAATGCCCTGAGGATTCTAAGTCCCTTTCCCTAAACTGCAAATCCCAGGATTCCACAGGAAGGAACCATGGCAGTTAAACAGAATCATAAAGGTAAAAATTGTGTAGTGGCTGTTACTGTTCTTCTGCTTGTCTTGTCCTGCACTTGTGGTGTGACCCCCCCCCTCTCTTCCACTGAAAGCAGCACACACCCCTTTGTATGCCTCCTAGTGCAGTCACTAGAGGGTGAAGGCTGAACATTTTGTTGGAGTACAACTCCCAGAATCCTCAGGCGGGTCAGGACTTTCATAATTGCCAGAGGATATCATAGTAACTTTTCCAAGATTTGCCTTTAGACCAGGGGTGGGAATCATGCAGCCCTCCATATGTTGCTAAACTACAACTCCTAGTAGCCCTCGCCAGTGGAATTGTAGGCGAGGAACGCTGGGAGTGGGAATTCAACATTGTCTGGAGCAACACAGAATTCCAACCCCATATTATAGACATTAATTAAATGGAATGAGGAAAGGATTGTTTTCACCCTTTGTCTTCTCTAAAGTAGGAGCTCTTTCATCCACATCTGTGTTGGAAATGCTGGGGAACTCCTTGTTCTAATTCAGTTCTGCCCTTACAAAAGGGATAATTTCATATGAATTCCATTAACTCAGGGTTTGTTTGTTTATAACATTTATAACAGGGATGACACTCATGTGAACCTCCAGATAATATTGGACTGTAGTTTCCATCCTTTCTCACCACTGGCTATGGTGCCTAGGACTGCTGGGACATATAATTCCACACTGTATTAGTTTCACTCCGGAACAGAGTGTCTTTCTTTTTCTGTATTCCAGTGTTACTTGCAATAGATGAAAATACATTGATAGATCACAACACTGTAAAATAATACAAAAGTCAGATAAGCTAGTCAGCTGAAGTCACTAACAGAATTTTAAATGTCTGTCTGATTTTTTTTTTTTTTAAGAAAAGGTTTTTGCCTTTTTAAAGAAAAATATGCTCTGTGTACAGAGGATCTCAAGTTCAGTCCCCAGCATCTCCGGACAGGGCCAAGGAAGGCTGCTGTCTGAAAACTTGAAGACCATAGACAGTCTGTCTAGGCAGGACTGACCAAAGGTCTCATTCACTATAAGGGAGCTTCCTCCGTTGACATCAAATACAGGTCATCTTTTCCATCTGCTTCTTCCCCATAGGTTGAAGTACTTTGGAGAAGATATTTACTCGGTGGTTTTAATCCACAAATAGATTGATTAGGCAATGCTCCACATACTGGAACCCAAGTTGTTTGTATCTTTAAAAAAAAGTATTAGCGCTTTGAGAGCAAGCGTGGTGTAATGGTTTGAACATTGGACTACAACTCTGAAAACCAGGGTTTGATTCCTTGCTTTGCCATGAAAACCCACTGGGTGACCTTAGGTGCATTACACACTCTCAGCCCCAAAAAACCGTGTGATAGGTTCACCTTAGGGTTGCTGTAAGTTGGAAACAACTTCAAGGCACACAACATCACAATTAGCACTCTGTATTGGATATGGAATTAATTCACCTGGTTCAGTGCGGAGTTGGTTTATTTGTGTGTCAGCGTAATATCTGATGAAGAGACATGCAAACATTTGAAGCAGCCACTTTTACAGTCAGAAAAATTGTATCATGCTTTTTTTCTCCCTAATCACAGGTACAATCCCTACTGTTTTCCTTTTGTGCTTCACATGTTTTCTGTAAAGAAATATTTGAACCGACTATTACATTGCTCACATAAGTACCCTGTTCTCGTGTACATTTTTAATGCAGATGAATGGGTTTTTTGTCAGATGACCAAGTGAACTGAATCACACTTTGCAAGTTATAGAGAAGATAGGAAGAGAAGCTTGACTAGCGTTCAGTCTGGTGCCATTTGTGTGAAATGCCAAAAGCCACATAGTGAGCAAGTAGGAGGAAGTAGAAATGCCTTTGCTTCTGGTGTCTGCCTTCCTCTGTCATGTTTGAAGTCAGAGTTTTGTATCTCTTCCCCTATGGGAATATACTTGCTATTAAATCAAGAGCTTGTGAGTCTCCCCACAGGGGGAATACTGATGTGGATGTTCCAATCTGGCCATGCAAAGAAGCATAGAAACTGAATGCACAAAGGGCTTGTACATCTTGTTCTTCCTATGTCAGTGCTATATCCAAAGTTACTCTAGTCTGCCTTTTCTGAAAGTTAAAAATAAGAACAGCAGCAAAACAATTGGCAATGTAGAATAAACAAGAAATAGGGCATCCATGTTAAACATCTGACCAAGCTAGCCAAAATCTGGCCAGGAGAGAAATCAGCCATTATAATCAACCTGTGTGCAGTTACATAATATTTGTATTGTACTATTTATACATTCACACTTGTGGATCTAGCTCTTAATTTTATCCTTCTGTCCAGGTGTTATGGAAAAACTGGGTCTTTCTCCAGCTGTCCTCCTTCAGGATAATCCCAAACTCATCTATGCTAGGCTTACTGGATTTGGCCATAAAGGGAAATATGCCAGGTTGGCAGGTCATGATATCAATTATTTGGCTGTCTCAGGTATGTGTGCAGATATATGTACATGTAGATGTGCTTTACTGCAATTTAGCAGAGTTAAATTTTCTGTATTTGTCCAGCTGAGAAAATGAGTCAGTTTATGCCTGAACCTCATATCAACCTTTTGGCATGTTGCTGACATGTTGCTGACTTCAGAGTCCAGCTGTACGCAGTTGTTGCTGCACCTCAAAATGGTTTGGGTTATATGCTGTGTAACTTTTAGGAATAATACCTGTTGAGATTTACTTGCACTGCACCTCCTCTCCCTGTCAGTTTTTACTGAAGTTCAAAACAATCTGACAAATGAAATCAATAAGTAAATGTCCAGTACCAATATAAGGAGGAAAAGATATGAACAGATTTAATAGTATAACTAATATAACTAAATAGCCCATCATGGTCAACTCATCATTAAATATCTGAGAGGACAGAGCAAGTAGGTTTCTGTCAATTCCATTAATTAATGAGAATGTTCTGTCCTTCCCAAAATGACTGAATAGCATGCAACCACTCATTCCAAAAACAGTTTAAAGACTGGGAACAATACATTGTGTGATAACACGGAAGAATTCCTGCTATGGCATTCGAGTTCCAATTCCAATTCATGCTGATGGTAGCTTCCTTCTGATGCCAAGTTAAAACATGACTTTATACCTTAGAGCTTTGAGATATAATGATTTTGCCCAAATCTGTGCAGATGCATAGGTTTAAAATATTGAAATTTATTCCAGTTTATTGTTCAAATTATTCCTTAATGTCTAAAAATTTTAAATTGCCCTAAACTATTTTAAGTTGATTCCATCTGTACAGCATCCTGATATCTGTGCTATCTGTAAATTGATTCCCTCTAGGCTGCCCTTATATAGGGAAGAATATAGATATTTAATTAATAGTAAGCATATATGCACACAGTTTTTCCCACTGTTGATTGACTGTAGGATTTTTTATTGCCACACTTTAGCTAACAGTATACATGCAACAACCAATACATAGAAAGCCATTATTCTTTACATTTTGGGTATATGCTTTGAAGTGTTGCCTAACAGTATTATAAATTGATTCAGTTGTACGTTCAGCTGTGTAATTTTCTTGTCATTACGATTAAGGCCCAATATTGTTTTTCTAAAGGGCAGCACCAGCAAATATGGGAAAATAGACGATTTCCATTTCTGCAGCACCGTACCAACAGAACTTAGAGACAGTTGGAAACATTTTAGATATTTTGATAGAAGTATAATGCCATCTGTACATAATAACATTCTCCCTTGAATTAACATCTAATGCATCATCTAGTCTGTCTGTGCAATTTTTTTTCCATCATTCTTGAAACCCTTCTGTCCCAGTCGTAACACCTGATAACTGAAAATTATTTATTTCTAAGACCCTACAATAAATTTTGAAAACTGTACCTTTGTAAACAAGGAATGAAAGTTTTTCAAACGGAATATCAACACAGACACAGCCATTCCTCGAGTTACATTCTGAACATCATTCTTGGTTTGAAGGTACTAGAAAAATAAGAAATACAAAGTTGCATTCCTCTGGGTCAGTAGAACATATGATGGGAACTATGAAGTTGCATTGTCTTTTAACTGGGGTTGAATACAGATAAAACCCAATGAATGAAGTAGAAGTATTCCTGAGCATTAATTTTTTTAAAGAAAATTTGGAGACAGAGAGAGAAGTGACATGGAAAGCTTCCTGTACCACAAAAAAGAAGAGCAGTTCAAGCTGTTTTAGCAAACTTCTAATCCAAAATTAACACTGTGCCCATATGAAATGAAGTAACCAGGTCAGGTAAGCCTTGCATAAGTAAACAAAGAGATTTTGAACCTTCTACAGATCTTCTAAAATGCATCCAAGAAATGATTTTTTTCTTTCACCAAATTCCATTTTTGTTACAATTTCCATTTTGTTGGCCAGCCTTAAAGGTCTGTGCTTTTTTTTTCTTTCTTTAATATGCAGGGGGTAATTGATCATTTAGTCTTATCTGCTTTCCCCCTTTTCTCTCTGTTTTGCTATCCATACACAGTAAGGGGGTTTTAGAGACAGCTGGTATTTTTAACCTTGCCTCTTAAAGGAGGGTCAGCTAGTGTAGATTCCTACTCTTCCCAGTTCAAACTTTATTGCATTATTTACTGCAGACTTGCCTCTGCAACCCAGTATGTACAGTCTGTGTTTCTCCAGCTCTCTTTCACCAGTGAAGATACTGCTGAAAATCTTCCAGCTAGACAGAAGTCAGAGAGAAAATGAGGCTGGGTGGGTATAAAACATTTTGTAAACAGGAGCTTCTTTCTCAGAAGCTTCTTAACTGAGGTATACCAATCCTTTTCTTTCTCTTGGCCCTGTGAAATCCCCTGCCTTTGATAATAAGGGTAACACTGATCTGTAATTGGAGGTAATACTTGTCTGTACTTGCCTTGATAAAAAAATTTCCAGTTAGATTTTCATGTAAAGATTTTTAGATAAATAATAAAGATTTCTGATAAAGAATATTCTTTAGCTTTTTAAATTCAATAATAAAGAACAAATCTACATTCTTCAGCTAAATTCTAACTGATATTGTTTGCCCAACCATGGATTTTAAACAAATGAAGTCACCCAGTATAATATGTTATACTATGTTATACTGGGTAAGGGCAACCCACCTATGGTACTCTTTTGGTTAAAATACTAGGTTTCACTTGTGGTGGTTTTTAGTTCCAAATGCTCATTTATTTATTTATTTATTATATTTATATGCCACCTTTCTCCCAGAATGAGATCCAAGGGGGTTTCCAAAATGTTAAAGAACATTAAAAAGCATTTTAAAAAATTTAAAACATTAAAAGACATATAAAATTATAAAACCTTACATTTTTTTAAAAAAAATCTTGATAAATTAAAAGTCTACCTGCTTACATATTAAAAGCTTGCTTTAATAATAATGTTTTGCCTGTTAGCAAAAGGAAGGCACAGGAAGGGCCAGCCTAGCTCCCAGAGGAAGGGGGTGCCAGAGAGTGGGAACAACCACTGAGTAGGCTGTCTCCTATGTCCTTACCAGGCAGGCCTGGGATGGTAGTGGGACCAAAAGAAAGCCTTCCCCTACGGATCCAAAAGCTCTGGCAGGTTTGTATAGGGAGATATGGTCTTTCAGATAGTCTTGACCTAAGCCATATAGGGCTTTATAGGTCATAACCAGCATTTTGGATTGTGCCCAGAAATGAACAGGTAATCCAGTGAAGCTTTTATTAACAAAGAATTATGTGTTCCCTGTAACTGGCCCCAGCCAGCATTCTGGCCACTGCATTTTGAACCCTCTGAAGTTTCTGAACAGTTCAACCAAGATGTAATCAAGGCATCTATCACTGTAGCCAGATCTGACATCTCAAGGAACAGGAACAGCTGGTGCACAAGTTTTAACTGTGCAAGTGCATTCCTCGCCATTGCTCAAACCTGGGTATCCAGACTCAGAGTCAAGTCCAGGAGAATACCCAAGTGTCAAGGCTGAGATTTCAGGGGGGAGGGTAACTCCATCCAGCATAGGAAGAGCCCCTGTTTCCTGATCTGCCACTCAGCTGACTGGGAGCACCTCTGTCTTGTCTGGAACAAACTTCAATTTGTTTGTCCTCATCCAGTCATTTACTGACAACAGACATTGGTTCAGTACCAAGACAACTTCCTTGGAATCAGATGGAAAGGTAGAGGTAGAGTTGGGTGTCATCAGCGTGTTGGTGGCACCGAACTCTAAAACTGTAGATCACCTCTGCCAGTGGTTTCATGTAGGTGTTAAACAGCATAGGGGACAAAACAGAACCCTGAGAGACCCCACAGGCCAGTGGCCAGGGAGTTGAACAGAAGTTCCCCAGCACCACCTTCTGAGTTCGTCCATCCAGGAATGACTGGAAGCACTGCATGACAGTGACCCCAAGTCCAATCCCAGAGAGTTAGCCCAGAAGGATACCATGGTCGATGATATTGAAAGCCACTGAGAGGTCCAGCAGAACCAACAGGGACACAATCTCTCTGCCTAGTTCCCTGCGTAAGTCATCCACTAAGGTGACCAAAGCCGTGTCGTCCCATAACCAGGCCTGAAGCCAGATTGGAGTAGACCTAGATAATCTATTTTATCCAGAAACTCTTGGAGCTGAGAGGCCACCATGTGCTCCAGAACCTTACCCAAAAATGGAATATTAGAGATGGGCTGATAATTATTCAGAATGATGGGATCCAGGGAGGGCTTTTTTAGTAATGGCCTCACCACAGCATCTTTTAGGCAGGCTGGTAAATGTTCCTTGCTGCAGTGAGGCATTCACCACTTCTCATTTTCTTATTGATTGCTGATTGAAATTTAAAACCATTAGTGAAACTTCAACTGGTAAAGCAAGGAAGAAAAATACATTCTTAGGTGATCACAAGAATGCATTGCTGGTAGTACAGGAAGCACCCAGATTTTGATGCACCTGACTCATTCTTTCAACACTTGCAAATTAAAGATAAGTTCCATTAATTTGGTGTAGGATTCAGTTCTTCTTGTCTGTGGTGGCTTGCCTGGTATTGCTTGTACATGTGCACAGTCGCAAATCTTGCCTATGGAAAGAGTGGATCCCCTGGAACTTTTCTGTACTGTATATATCAAAACAGTGGGCTTCCATCAGTTCTTCTTGTTTGGTGAGAGTCACTTGGGACCACACATGTATTGCTTGCCAAATGACCTCAGCAGGTAGGGAAGGTGCCAAGCCAGCTGAGAGACTTTACAAGCAGCACGCCTGAGTTGCCAGTCCCACACAAGCCTTCATTAGTCCTTCGTGCTCCCTACAGTAGATGAGTTTCACTTTCTGCTTTCTGTCAGCGCTCTGGTACCAAAAAAGTATTTTTTTAAAAAAAAGCCTCCTAATTAGGATAATTAATTTAGATTGATAAACAAGTATAGTTTGCTTCTAATGTCTGTTAATTGGGAAGCAAGCTGTAGTTATTGAATGGTCCGTGAAAAGCCTACACTTTTTATTTGGCAAAGGTCAGTCTTAGTTGTGGTTCTGTCCTGTTTTCTGCAAGTTCTCTCTGGAGGCTTAAAAAAAAAGCTATCTAGAAAACACAGAGCACATCCTCCAAGAAGTTTCATTGCAAGGCTTTTCCCCAGTCCATACATTGGAGAGTTTAAAAATGAAATGAAAGGGAAATTGCTAGACACTTAATTTTTTTTAAAAAAAGTTGTCTGTCTTTAGAAGACATTAGTATGGACTTCATAATGTAATTGTCTTCTTAAGTGTTCTATATGTTGAAATTGAGTGAGGAATGATAATACCATTATTAAATTGTCTGTGTTTTTTAATATGTACTTAATTGTATACAGGTGTTTTGTCAAAGCTTGGAAGAAAAGATGAAAATCCTTTTCCTCCAGTCAATCTCCTGGCTGATTTTGCTGGTGGAGGTGTCATGTGTGCAATGGGCATCATTATGGCACTCTGTGAACGAACTAAATCTGGCAAAGGACAAGTCATTGATGCAAGTATGGTAAGCTGAAAACCAAACCAAAGTACAGACTCTTAAAGGACAGGTGGAACTGTGTGCACTTGGAAACAAGAGCCTAATGCGCTCTGTTCTAGTAACCTATGTCTTAATCCAGTTCTGATTGTAATGTGTCATGTGTGGCATGTAGCCTTAGATAGGAATGTACAGTCACCTTCAAGGGCATTGGCTAGATTCTGTAGGGCCAAATGAGCAGAGTGGTCAGGTGAGCCGCTTACTCAGCTTCATGTTATTGGCTGATTATTTGGAAGTCTCTTGACATCATGTTCTTATGGTGACAAATTCAAATAAGCACAATCAGAATGGTTTCCTACAGCAGCGTGCCTGATCATGATTTTAGCTGTTGAATGATTAATCAACATGCAGCCGAATATAATTAATTCAGAAACTTTCCTCTAGAATTTAGGCCCATGTCTTTCTGGAGCAACTATACTTAATTCTGGCAACCAGTGCAGAGCATGGTGAAAGCTCAAATGCAAGACCGGAAAACAATCTTTACTTTTTAAAAATACAGGAAGACTCTGAAAGAAAGTGAGGAAGACAAAAAAAGAATTTCTTGTCAGATGAGAGTATTTACCTCAGTTATAGGAAGACATGTCTAACAGAGAAATGGCTCTGTCTCTATTAACATTTTTTCCATATAATTTTACCCTTTTAAGATGAATTTTTATTTTGTCTTTAAGGTAGAAGGTGCAGCATACCTAAGCACTTTTCTTTGGAAATCACAAAACCTGGGCCTTTGGAACAGACCTCATGGGGAGAACATGCTGGACAGTGGAGCCCCTTTTTATGAAACATACAAGACCTCAGATGGGAAATACATGGCTGTTGGTGCTCTTGAACCACAATTTTACAAGCAGTTCATCAGTGGTAAGTTGGTTGACATCAGGAGTGGTTTTAAGAAAGGATGGAGACTTTTGAGTTTTACATTTTAAACAGGTGTAAATATTATTAGTAATAATGTGGCTAGGATATCAACCTACAAGTGGCTTTACTTTATTTTTATCTACTGTTTGCGCAAAAAACATTACTGCTATTCTACAAGTAGATCTACTGAAGTTTGAAATCCTTTTCATCTAGACCACACAGCAAGTTTAATGCCACTGTATTAGCTCATGTTCAAATCCTAGCATTTTTAAAATTTGCAAGGCTACTCGGACTGGACTTCCAGCTTCTCCAAACAAGTGGGAGCTTTTATTTCAGTAACCCAAGTTTTTCAAAAAACAAAACCACCCTGTTAATGTGCATCTGCAGTTTTAGAAAAAAATATTTCCACTCCTTGTAAATAGAAATATTTTTATTATTTTTTTAAGAACACTTATACTATGCCCTTCATCCAAAAAGTCTCTTGGGCAGCTTACAAATCAATTAATTTGATAGTCCCCTTGCAATCTAAATAAGATATGACACATAAAGAAAAGAGAATGGCAGTCGGGCAGGGGATTAAGTCCAGCAGATGCTGACTGTTGTTCTTTTTCTCAGAGGCCAGAGCATTGGCAATTGGCATATGGAGGGAGTGACTCTTACCAGCCAATGGGCAAATCAGGATGGAGTTGTGTGTGGCTACTCCTCTCTCTCTCAGAAGCTACAGTAGTGGCAGTGGGAAATGGAGGAGGGGCCTGGCCAAAAAAGTTCAGGGCTTGTTTCACACTGAGGAGCAAATGACTGGCCAGCCTCTTTGTTAAAGATTTAAGCAAATCAAAAGACTACTAGTATTATGGTCATTGCAACCTAGTGTATTGAATATTAGCCTTCGGGGCAAGTGCTTTGGGGCAAATGTATTCAGTCAAACTTTAATAGAGCCTTTTCCCTGTTCTGTTCTGGATTTTTGTTGTTAAGGATATGATCTGGTAAGCTCTGTTTAAACCCTTAACTAGGATTGAACAACTGCCAGGGATGGGGAGGGCAAACTTAGAGGGCTGTCTATGATTTTGGGATTTGGCCTGTTCTCAGCGTACCAGCTGAGGGCTCTCGGGGGCTTCAGAAATGTCCTTTGCCCTTTGCCCACTTCTGCCTTATGCCACCCAGTATCAGTGCATCCAGTTCATAGAATCTTAAAGTTGGAAGAAGCTCTCCTAAAAGATGCCCATCCAACCTCTGTTTAAGGACCTCTAAAGACAGAAAGTCCATCACCCTCGGAGCCAATATTTCACTCTGAAACAGCTCTTACAGTTTTTCATTAAGAAAGTTGTTCCTAATGTTTAGATGGAATCTCTTTTATTGTAGTTTCAATCCTTATTTATTTATTTGGCACCATCCAGCCCCAGAAAACCCTGTGATAGGTTCACCTTAGGGTTGCTATAAGCTATAAACAACGTGAAGGCACACAACAACAACAGCAGCAGCAGCAGCAAAAATAACAACAACATTTGTTACTTTACAAGGAAAGCAACCAAAAACAGCGGGTCATGCCAAAGGCATATAATCTAGTGTATGTATATACACACACAAACACCAAGGAAAGGAAGGAATAATATAGCTATAACATTCAACTTTAAAACAAATTATCCAGGTAAAATACAAAATATCCAGTATGATATAAAACAAACCAAGAAACACATGTAATCAAACTACAGTTGACCTGCCACTTTCACATGTGTTCAGGGCACAGAGCCCTTGCAAAAGTGGAAAACTGTGAGTAACTTCCTCCCCACTCCCATTCCCTTCCAGGGCTCCCCCTTTCCTGTTCCCATGCAAAAGGGAAGGGAAGAGGGGTGAGGGAAGGCTCACACCAGCCTTCCTTTCCCCTTCTGGAGCTCCCCCTGCCATTCCTATGCATTTTGCCCTGGTGCTGAGAAGTTGTGCAAACCTTCCCCCACAATTCCTTTTCATGTTGCTTTGATGCAGGTTCTCTGCACTGGCACAAAATTTATAGGAATGGCAGGGGGAGCTCCAGAGTGGGGAAAGGAAGGCTTGCACGAGCTTTCCCCCACCCTCTTTCCCTTCCATTTTGCATGGGAAGGGAAGGAGGGAGGTCTGGAGAGGAGAAAAGAAAAGAAGGCTGGCACAAGCTTTCTCCCACCCTTTTTCCTTTTCGTTTTGCCTCACTGCGGGTTCTTTGCGCTGGGGCAAAATGCATGGGAATGGGTGGAGGGGAATGAGGGTGCAGGCATGTGCACTCACAAATAGTCAAATTTGTGAATGTCAAACCTGCAAATGTATACAAAACAGAACAGTATACAAAAATATAAAATTGCATTAAATTAAACTCCAAAAGCTTTTGAAAACAAGAAGGTTTTCAATTAAAGGAAGGGAAGGAGCAGTCCACAAATGTTCAGCAAGGCAATTCCAAAAGTATAGATCAGCAAGTGAGAAAGGGCAAAGCTGAACCAAGGAAGATGAAACTCTTGGTTGCATGAGAAGCCTCGAGTTCCTAGAACACAGATCTTGAGCAGCCTGGTAAAAAGAAGTAAGAGTTGAAAGTTAGTGTTCTAGTCTCTGGAGCAGCAGAAAACAAGCTTGCTCCTTGTTCTATGTGACATCCCGTCAGATACTTAATGATAGCTATCATGTCACCTCTCAGTCTTCTCCAAACTAAACATACCCAGCCTGCTAAGTTGTTCCTCATAAGGCTTGGTTTCCAGATCTTTGATTATTCTTTCATGGCTCTGGATTCTGTAGAGAGACAGAATAGTGAGGAGGCAGTAGCTCTTGTGTACAGCTGAGCTAAAATACCTCTCATTTAGTATATCATCCGTAAAGGACGTTTACTTTATGAACCAAATGGAAACTTCCATGAGAGGAATATATGATGTTTAATGCAGTTTGGCACAATATTAAATGCTGCTTTAATATATGCTCTTGCATCTATGAAAGCTTCTATGGAAGAATAACTTCCAGTCATCCTATTCCAAAATTCTTCTAGCTCTCTGCAAATATATTTTATAATATTTTTCACAGGTACTTGGGATATATTTACACTATAGACTGCTTTGCTTCCTTTTGGTCCAATGTTTTCAGAGTCAACTGTTCCTCTCAATACATCTGTATAACTAGTTCAGCCTGTTCCTAAATACATTTGGGGGCAGCTGGCTATTCATCCTAGAAACATTGGGGTATGGCCTACCTCTCTTATTGTCACATTTAGACTACCCCTTGTTATTGATTATGAGAACAGGGATCACTTGCAGAAAGTAAAAAATGTCACATGCAGAAATAACACAGCTGTGCAGAGCTCTGATATTCTCTAGGACAGGGGTGGGAATCACTTTGCCCTCCAAATGATACTGAACTGCAGCTCCCAGCAGCCTTAGTCATCATAGCTAGTGGTGAATTCTGGGAACTGCAGTCCAGCAACATGTGTAGTGCCACATGGTTCCCATATCTGCTGTAGATGAATGAGCAGCATCTGTGAAATCAGTGCTCTTAAGTAATTGACATTTTAAAAACAGATCTGGATTGGTGTAAAGATTAACTCGACTGTAATCAGGTACAGGGATCCAGACCAAATAAGAGGAAAAGGACACCACAATTTTATCGACAACAAATACACTAACTAGGCCTGTGAGGCTACACTACAGTGCAGTCCATTTTTGAACGGGATGACTGACAAGATATCTGTACAATACATTTGTACTTAAGACCTCAATTGTAAGAAGGATATATTAACCAAACAATGTAAGCCTACTGCAAGCTAACTTGATACCTTCAGGAAAAGGAAATCACAAGTCTGGCAGACCTGAAGCTTTTCTGGTTGGTTCAGGGCAATGCATCACATTTGTAACAGGCTAAATTCTGTGCTACCACAAATGGAACAGGCCTCTTCATAACACAGAAATTGACAACTAATCTCATCCATCTTTGGAAATGGGGAGGAAGGAATAGTGTCAGGAGGAGGCTTGGCACTATAGAAGACTGTATAAAGTTGAAAATGTTCCAGGAGTTCTGCAGCCCCTTAAAGACTAAATTGCTTATGTTTTCTATAAGCAAGCTCTCACTCCATTCACTGGTGAACTGTATAAGTATGATATTATATATGTATAATATCAGGAGAACAGAAAGGAACAAAGAAAAGAGTAAATCTTATCTAACAAGATAATAACATAAGAACAAGACAAAAAAGATAAAAATATAAGAACGATGACGATGACGACGACGATGATGTTAAAAGACTTCCCTTATGTTAAGGGAACAGCTTCAGTTATATCACCATCTACCAGCAAAGTATCAATTTCTTTCTGTGGTTTACTGTCAAAATCAGAAAGACAGAGTAGAAAAATTCTAGGTCCAAATTAACTTTGTGCCTTAAGATTATTTGCACTTGAGGTCTCACCAAATACCAGAATTTTTTCACCCTGTCACAGTTCCACCAACTGTGAAGAAAAATCCCAATTTCTTTTACCATATTTCCAGCATTTGTTACTTGTGTCTTTACATATCTTTGCTCTTTTATCTGGAGAGAGGTACCATCTGTACATTATTTTCCAAAAAAATTCTTTTATGTCATTACATCTGGTATATACATTATTCCTTTTCTACAGTTTTTCCCAGTTTTCCAAAGCTACGTTATGACTCAGATCTCTTGCCCATTTAATCATACACTCTCTAATTATTTCATCTTCTAAATTAAATTTCAATAATATTTTAAAAATATTAGCAATCGTATGCTTGTCTCCTTTTAGTAAATAATTTTCAAATTCCTTTTTTGTGTGTGTGTGCAACACATGTGTCCTAGTTGAGTGAGTTCTGTTTGCAATCCCCTGTCTTGTATAATTTGATGTTAATTTTCAACACAGGGATCCAGTAGCAGCACACATTCACAAACTTTGTAATATGAAAACAGCACAACTCTGGCGCAAAGTTCCACCTGCCTCAGAATGGCATTGTTTTTTCTTAAACACTTGGATAATAATTTTAATAAAGTTAGTAACTTAGATCAGTATTTAAGGCAAAGAGAGATCCATTTGTGGCTGGAGCTGCCTATGATGGTATCTTCAATTTTTTTTCTTCCAAACTTGTTGCTAAACTCAAATATTTGATCATTATCCTTTTTCTCACAAAAATGTTTTTGGTTTTTAGTACTGAAGGATGTTGTTCTTTCTTGGCGTTGATAAGGAGGGTAGTGTAGGCTTCTCCCTAGAAGCCAAGATGACTAAACTGAGACTGTCATACTTTGAACATATCATGAGAAGATATGACTCATTAGAAGACAATAATGCTTGTTAATGTAGACGGCTACGTTTAGAGAAAGACCACTTTACAATTAACAACAAATTAGGGAGTTTCTGCCTCATCAGGGTACAACTGGCATCAGCATTGCAATTCTTTGGGTGGCAGATCACCCCCCCTTTTTACCAAGGGTATTTTAATTGACTAATGTATTTTTTTACAGCCCTGTTTTTCTTTGTTTTGATTATGTGTTCTGGAGTTTTTATGGTTTTGTTTCTATTGTTGTAATCCTCTTTGTCCACTGCAAGGAATCCATAAAGATGAAGTGTGAATTTGAAGTGTGATTTTAAAAACTATGTATTTTATTTATTTGAAAAGTTTGTTTCCTGCCTTGCCATACAACGGAGTCTACAAAGAAATATAATATCAGTATGTATGTCTAGTAAAACAGTAATACAGTCACAGAATCAGCAGCAATAAAACAGCAAGGCCTGAATAAAATTGTATTGGTAGCAATTTGCCCATAATGATATGTTTCTTATCCCTAAGTCTGGATGACACATCAGTGGTATGTTTCCCAAGGAACAAAGTGTTTTTGGCCAAAGGTATTGTTTTCCAACCTCCCTCCTCTCAACTTCTGTGAAGCTGCCATAAAACAAAATAAAAAGCAAAGTTGGAGATTAAGAGCTCCTGGTTCGTTTATTTTTATTATATATTTGGAACATTGCACTGGTTATTGGCCAATAAATGTGCCACATTAAACTCTTTTAGTGTGGCTTTTTTCTGTTTAGGACTTGCCTGAAAATAGATTCTGTCAGGCTGTAATTATTATGTGTAATTGCACAATGGAATCATGATATTTATATAGCTTCAGGTGCGACGTGTTCGTTTATATACAGCAGAAAAACAAAATGTTTAAGATCTCAGTTTGAAAATGCCCTCATAACAAAACCCACTACTTCAAGTGAGAATTTTTTCATGTAGTGTAATATGTATCTGTGTGTAATGTATTATCATTTTAATTTCCTGTTGTCTACTTATACTGTGTTGAGTAAAACATTAAAACTGATGTAGAAATACAAAATGTTACTTGAAGATTCATAACACCAGTAAAAGAACCTGCAACTTTCTAGATGGTTTTGAACTGCAGCTCCTATCATCTCCAATCCACAGTATCTGGACAAGCACAAGTTCTCTACCACTGCATAATCCAGTAGATTCCGTTTTTTGTCCCAGGGAAGCAGCATTCTCTATGAGCAGCCTGCTTTGCAGGGTCCACAACATGCATTTCCTCTTATACCAACCATGGGGACCAGCAATAGAGTAGGGGCAACATGCAGCTTCCTACATATCTGGACCTGCAGGGATCAGGTATGCAGTACTTGATTTGTGAAATCAGTGTCCTTTGGATATGCATAAAGTGTGTACAGGCTGGAGACAAACAGGCTTCTTTTTCTTGTCTCACTGCTCTAGCTCTCCTTTCTCAGATAGAAATGTGGTAAGGGGGGAGGAACAGTGATAGCTGAGGGGCTTGTTTGGCCTGTTCTTGTTATCTTCTGAACTTGGCATCTTCTTTTACAGAGATGTTCAAAAATGTTTAGTAGTGCTTGGAATCAAAATGTGCTTCCAGTATTCTCCAAATTTATTCTGGGAATAGGCCAGCTCTCAAGTCTCTAAAGTTCAGTTGAACTTTTGAAGCATTCTCTCATTCAAAGGATGAGACAGATTTTGATGCCAAATGGATTACCTATCATTTCTGGATAGAGTAGTATGTTTAGAGGTGTGTACAGGAGTTTTGAGTGAGACCACTGATTCTTCTAGCCCAGTATCATCTATCTGATATCAGCTATGACGGCCTAAGGTGTTGGAAAAGTATGCAGAGCAGAAGCTATAGCACCAAATGAGTGAACATCACATAAACAATAGCAGAATTAATGTGACATGAATTTTCATTTGAGTAGAGTCTGTTTTTTATTATTATTATGAATTTATTTGTATCCCGCCTCTCCATATGGATTGAGGTGGCGAACAACTTACAAATAGCATGTATTTCGATACATTTCTATACATGCCCCCAACAAGCTGGGTACTCATTTTACCGACCTGCGAAAGGGAAGTGCATTCTGCTTTGTTCCTCTACACTCCTATTCTTACACTTCCAAATAACAGAGCTCACCTTTCTGGTGGGTAATGGCCACTAGAGGTTTTTTCAGAGGAGTGCAGTGGTTTGGGAGCAACCTGTAGATAATTCCAGTCACTCAGGGTAAAGTTCCTTTTTGTTTGAACAGATACTAGTGCATCAGGATAATGACTTTGGAATCAGTGATGATTGTGCAAGAGCATTTGTGCATCAGCACACTGTGTGTGTTTATAGGTAAACATGCAGTGTGCGAACACAACCTTTTTTTGACATTACCATTGCCGTAGTTCATCTATACGCTTCATATTCTTTCTGACTGCTAATAGTAAATTCAACTTTTTTCAGTAAAGGTCAGTGAATTAAATTGGTTCTTTTTTCCTTCTTCTTTTTAAAATTTCTTGCAGGGCTGGGGCTAGATTCTCACAAACTTCCTAATCAGATGAGTTTCTCTGACTGGCCAAAACTGAAGAAGATCTTTGCAGAGGTGTTCTCAACAAAAACGCAAGCAGAGTGGTGTGCAATCTTTGATGACACGGATGCCTGTGTGACACCAGTTTTGACTTTGGACAATGCTGCCTCCCATCCACACAACAAAGAGTCTGGTTCTTTTCTTACAAATGATCAGGAGGAGATCAGTCCTAGACCCGCCCCCATTCTTTCTAGGACCCCGGCTATTCCTTCTTCCAAAAGGGATCCATATATAGGAGAGCACACCAAAGAGATCCTCTTGGAGTATGGTTTTTCCAAGGAAGAGATTTCACAGCTCCTTTCTCTGAAAGTTGTTGAATGTAACAATCCAAAAGCTAACCTATAACATAAAACTCTACAGATCAAGAGTCTTACACTGGCAAATTGTATTTTTGATGCAATTGGTGCTTTACTCTTAGCAAAAACAAAAATGGCAAATGGGCAGTGTGATTTATTAGGACCATATAGTGTTACAAGTATTGCATAAGTGTAACCAAGAAACAAAAGAATTGCTTTTGTAACACCTTAGTGATCCTAATACTATTTTTGTTTCTATTCCTGTGTGTGTGTGTTTTTTATTTATGGGCCATATAACTGCTTTGTTTTTTGTTCTTAGGAAAGAGAAATTTGTGACAAAATCTTACATTTATATAATCTTCTGCAAGCAATGATCAAAAGGATGTTGTTACTGCTTAGAATTGTGGTAAATTGCCCAATTATCTTCTAGCTACCTTCTACCTTTCAGATAGATAGATAGATAGATAGATAGATAGATAGATAGATAGATAGATAGATATTCCTTTCTCAGTTGATGCTTCTTGAAAGCTATGAACTTGGTGAAACTGGGGGATCACATAGCTTCCCCATGTGACCTGGGAGGGTTGTACTCTCATTTCTCTCCCACATTCCAGCCCTTCTAAATTTGGAAATTCATTTTTTTTTCACCTCCAGATGGCTTGTGGCCAAGCCTCCGGGCTGAAAAGACTGAGAGGGACCCAAAATGCTGGAAGTAAATGGCAATAGCACCCATCTTGGAAGCTTGGTTGGAATTTCTGAGTGTTTGGGGGGCACAATGGGGGAGTTGGGAACCCTATTTTTGGGGTGGGGAGGGAGCCATAGCAATCCTTGTGGGCTACAAAAATGTCCTTGGGCCTACATGATTTAAGATACAGAAAATAAATCACTATCCAGATGACCATACTGACTCATGTTGATTTGGAGATGGTATCAAGAACTACACTATTGATAGTATAGAAGTTGCTTGCTCTTATAATTACTTATGTAGTACATTTGTTGGTTTGTGCATTAATCTGATGGAAGAATAATTAATGCCAAATGGACTCTCTATAAGGTCATGATTGAATGGCTAGAAGCCACATTTGCTAATAGATCTATACTCTTTTAAAGCTCTAAGACACTTGAAGTGTTTGTATAAACACCTTTTAAGTTTTTAGTCACACAGCAGACCTTAAAACCTATTGTTGCTTCTTTCAGTAACCTTATTCTGTGTCAGCCTTCCTCAACATGGTGTCCTCTAGATGTTTTGGAGTGCAGCTCCCATCAGCCTTATTTAAATGGCCAATGATGAGGAATCATGGAGGTTCAAAATGTCTCCAGAGTACCAGATTGGATAAGGTGTAGAGGAAAGGTACTGTAATATGCCCATCTTCATATGTCTGTGGAGTAGAGGAGGCAGTGCATTTCACGTTATTTGTTTTATTGCCCTATAACAGTACATGATGTACAAGCATCAGATGTTGAAGGGGTGTGGATACTGGCCCATTCCCCTCCCTTCAAGCAAAGAATAGCTCCCTTTATGTTAACATTAGCCATATGGCACAAGAATATTACAGATATTTATGTGCTAGATTGTGATTTGGATAAATGATTTTATTCTTTATCTTTTTAATTTATGATGTCAGTGAAGGAGTTGTGTCTGACAAGTTTGGCCTTACCCTTTTAAGATTTTTACATTTTCAATTTATTGTATAATCTGGTTACAGTTTATATCCTAAACAAACATGCCATTTAAAATTAGTTGAATGGAATAGTCTACACATTATGTACCAGGATATTGCAGTCCTTGAGTTTCTAATTTATACTGTAATTACCTAAAAAGAAATGGTTTTCATAAAATCTGTTAATATACTTTTTAAAACTTACAAATAAAATATAAATTCATTTTCTATGTGTTTTGGATTATATGATTGATACGTACCTGTATTTAAACGAGGGATGAGGAATGTTGGTCCTCAAGATTTTATTGAATCTAATTTCTCTCATCCCTAGCCAGCATAGCCAATGGTCAAGGTGCAGATTTAATGTAAGAAAACCTCAAGGTGGACATGTTCTGAAGGACCCTGATTAAAACCTTGGTGGACATACCCTTCCAGTTTTGATTGGAATTGTGTTCATGCTTTATGCTGGTGTAACAATCTGTCGAGCTGATGGTGTATGATAAAGCAGATGCTGGTGGCAGGGGGACAACAGAGAAAGATACTGACTTTTCCCAAGAAAGCTGGTCTGCTGCTTCCTGTTTTCAGTGTGTCAGGGTCTATAAATATGACCATGAGGCCTCCCGTTTGTCTGGCCTTTTTAAAATTTAATTACTTATATATAAATTGATGAGATGTGAGAGAATGCAACAAGTAGCAAAAACAAGCTGCATTGCAAAGCAACCTAAATCTTGAAGTCTCTCAAATCTGAATAGCTACTCTTCAGACTGCTTGTGCTTCTGCCTGTGGTTGTGGTCATTCCCAAACAAAGTCACATTCTAGCCTGTTCCTTTCAACAGCTTAAAAAAGAAAAAGTTCAGCAACACTTTGGAAATGTGATTCTGTACTGTGGCCTATGCTCAATATTCTACTGGAGAAACTTCCTTTCCCTCACCTTCCAAGTGCAAGCTTCTGCATCAACTGAAAATTATCTCCAGAAGGTTTACTAGACTACCCCCCAGGGCTATTTTGGAGGCACACAGAAGCTGTTCTGCCAGCAAAAGTTCACCATGGTTTCCTGTGTGCTTTGTCTGTGTGCTTTGTCTTTTGGCTCCTGTCATACATACATACATACATATGGCAGTTTTGTGCCTTATATTGAGGGAGAGGGAAGGAGAGTAAGTGAGCTTTCTGCTAGCTCTGTCTGTATGAAAGAGAGACGAAGAAAGAGACAGAAATCCATACCTATATGTGTGTGTGTGTGAGTGTGTGTGTGTGAGAGAGAGACATGGCAGGAAACAATTGTGGAGTTCTGCTGATGGAAGAACAGCTTCCAACAGAACAAGGAAGGGGACAGTCTTTTCCTTTGACTTTTGTGCTTCTCTGTGTTCAGCAGCTGCAACCTCCATGCCACTCTCTAAATCTCATAGTCTGACCCAACAGTAGTGCTTAATCAATCTGATAAATAATGATAACTTACTGAATTAAACAAATGCCATCATTGGTGTTTAGACGAGTGAATTAATTTTCTAACATTTAAAATTACTGAATTAATTTTCAAACTGTGTAAGAGAAGTTGGGAAATAGACATCATGACTTGGTCAAAGCCCACCAGAAATGCTCAGCCAAGACAAGGCCTGACCTCAGCTCTCTCAGACCCACCTCGGTCTATGGCTACACTGTCTTGTTTTTTAGCCAGGTCATTATATTCAGAGGGTAAGTATTGCAGCATAGTAGAATTCATATTCTGTTATTTTTTAAAACAGCACTTATTTTATTCTTAGTCTTATGTAGTAGGAGTTAAACTATAGTAATGAAATGCTTAAAACAGTGGCAGGAAATGTGTTTTTAGAATTCTTTGGACTGTAGTTCCCATCTGTTACCCCAAAAGGTGGGGGATCATGAGGTCCTCCAGCAGTACCTATCGCTCTGTGAAAATGTGGGGAATTATAGCTCAAAAGAAGAATATTTTTAAGAATATTATTAATATCTTTATTGGGGGACATTCACACACTGTCTCATGAACAACACAAGGGTAGCTAAGGTAAAGGAAAGAAAGGTTGGTTAGTGAGAGTTTGAGGTACAGTGGGCAATAGTTACCATTCCTGAAGCAGTAGAGGATTGAAGTGGGATGTCTCAGACTGGGGGAACGATGGCAGTACAATGAGCTGGAATCTGGGGGCCCTTACACAGCATAACATGCCAATGTGTGTCCAAAGTCATGGGCTGAGCCAGGGTTTAAATACCCTTTTTCTGTCCTGAGGGTAATGTGTTAATTGCTCTTTGACAGAGCCAAGAAATGCAACCTGGAAGGTTCTGATTGCCTCTGTGGCAGGTGCAAAGCATTGAGGGAAGTTACAATAGCCTTTTAATGACTGGAAAGGTAGACAAGCAAAGGACAGCTTTAGTCATAAGATATCAGCATTTTGGATGCTGCTTTTAGCACCTTCACTCACTATTGTTTCTTAAGCTTCCCTACTTTAGAGGACCATCTAAAACTCATCAAGCTCTCTGATTGATCCTTCTGAACTTATGACCTGGTCATGCTGAGGTCCTTTGTCCAAGCTTCAGGAAGTTTCCAGTCAGAGTCCTTTAACTGCCACACAGCTTTCAGCCATAAGTGTAAGATTTATATTTATTTCATGCCAATTAAACAGATCGGGGGTGTATGGCATGATAACACATCAGTCCTGGTTGGTGTAGCCACGGGTGAGGGATGGAGAAGTTGCAGGTTAACAACGTCAGGAAGGCCACACCATCCACCATTCCCGCTGGAGAGTTTTACGAGCACGCAAGTGGTTTCAGTAAACATAAGGCAGAACAAGATCATTCAGAGAGAACTGTAATTCTTCTTCACTTATTGACCAGAACACTTTGGAGAGTTGAGAACACCTTTCTTTTTTATTCACCAAAGCTCACAGTCTTTGATTTAATGCCTAAATTATTAACATGATAAAAAAGGATTAGCATGTATATTACAATATTATCACTGGTTGTACATGTCTAGTCATAAATCAGGCAGAAATAGACTGCCATATATACAGGCACCAAGAAATAGCTCCATGTTACAGAATTTCCTAGTTGTGTATTATTTATGTTTTTGATAATTTGACAATATATTCTAACTTTGGCTTTTTAAAAAAAAAAAAGCAATGGAGTAGAATACTGTCACTGTATTTTAATTTAGGTAGAGATAACAGAGATTTTTGTCTTTAAATGAAAGCTGAGAATATAGGAAAGGCGCTCAAAAGTGCTCACAGGGAATACAGAATCCAGGATACAGGAAAGCCAAACATCAAAGCATCCCAAGCATTAAAGCACATTGGATTAAATGCCACCAGAGGGCTTGCGAGAGCCAGCATGATCTAATGGTTTGAGCATTGGACTCTGATTCTGGAGACCAGGGTTCAATTCCCCACACAAACATGGAAACACGCTAGGTGACCTTGGGTGTGTCACACACACTTAGCCGCAGAAAACGCCATGAGAGGTTCACCTTGGGGTCACCATAAGTTGGAAATGACTTGAAGGCACACAATAGCAAAAACAAGAGTGCTTGCAGAATTTTCACTATTTCTTCCTTCCATAGGTTTAAGAATATCTGTCAACCAGTTTAGCCCTGTAAACCTATTATTGCCTGAAATCAAGGTGCAGAAAGGTATCTTACAAATGCATCAATATCCTGGCCAAAGTTTGGAAAACTTAACTGATGGACTAACAACTCTTTCAAATCCTCTAGCCATCATTGCCAAAGGGATTCTGGGTTCTGCAGTTAAAAAAAATTACAAATGGTCAATATTGTTTTTAACATAAACTATACATTTGCAACCCCCCCAGTTATCAGATAGTATTTCTTACTACCTGATAACTCAAAAGCTCACACATTTTACAGTTGATCCTAATAATGGCATTGCTTACCTGTGGATTTTGGATTTTGCTTGATTGTTGCAAATTGCTAAAATCTTGTCCTTTCCAGGATAGTTCAGAAAGTAACTTCTCCAGTGAAGGCTAAGTATACTGGGAACTGCAGTAAAAAAAAAAAAAAAAAAAATCCAAACTCTGGTCCTGGCTGCTTTGCTGAATAGAAGGAAATGGCTTATGAGATTATTTTGCAAAAGCAATTTAAAACAGCCATACCTTTAAACTAATGTCGTGGTTGGTGTGTGAAAGCTGTACATTTGCATGAAACATTTCTTCACCCTTTTGAAGATAATCCTGCAGTCATAGAGAGCAGAGAACTCTCCAGTCAGCCTGGAGCTCTAATTGGGCTAATCTTCCATCAGAGGCACACAGACACACAGTACTTCCCCCACCACTCCCCCCTCGTGTAACTTGTGATTCTGGAGCCATGAAAAGAATGCACGCCCCTCCTCTGGTTCTTTTTATTTTTCTCCAGCCTTACTCAAGATCCATGTCTGCTGGAGCACCCACTCCCAGAAAGCAGCCTGATGATTGTAACCAAGCCAGATCTGGCTGGGCTGCTTCCACGGCCCTGTGAGATGGACATTGCCAGCATGGAATGCAGCGATGAGAAAGAAGAGACCATGTTGCAGTCCTTGGCTGGGGCAGACCCTTTTGGCCAAGTGGAGCCCCCCAAGAAGGCGACGGGGAAGTTGGTGATGCATAGTGTGGTCATGTTTGGCCGAGAGTTCTGCTACGCTGTGGAAGCTGCGTTTGTCACCCCTGTACTGCTCAGTGTGGGCCTCCCAAAAAGCTTGTATAGCCTTGTGTGGCTCATCAGCCCCATCCTTGGCTTTGTTTTGCAGCCTGTGGTCGGCTCAGCCAGTGACCACTGTTCTTCTGGTTGGGGCAAGCGGAGGCCCTTCATCTTGGTCCTTGGCTTGATGATGCTGGTGGGAATGGCTTTGTATCTCAACGGAGACACTGTTGTCTTAGGTGAGTAAGTGAATGTTTCAGGCCAGGGAAAACAAATGCTTATTGGAATAGAAAAGGTGAGGTGGAGGGAAGAAATCTGAAAAATTACTTTTTCTGGACTACAACCTCAGAATTGGCCAGACAGTGTGGTTACTGTGCTGGCTGGAGTATTCCGCGAGCTGTAGTCAAAAAAGTAAGTTTCCCGAGCACTGATGCAAGGTTAGAG